>JANTFE010017899.1:4039-15364 GCA_027562315.1 Costus pulverulentus
CCCCCGGGGTTCACCTGGCCATGATGTATTCTGCACAGTTTGGTTGATAGAAGCACGAGTGAACCCCGCTGGGTTCACCTGCCCGTGAAGTGCTCTGGCCACTTTGAGTGCTGCGCAACAGAGAGAATCACGGGTGAACCCCGCCGGGTTCACCTGCCCGTGAAGCTCTCTGTGAATTTCCTGCTGTCTGGCGAAAATGCTGGTGAACCCCACACCTGTGGGGTTCACCTGGGCATATTTTTCAGGCTAACTCCGATTGGGCCCAAATTTGACAGGTAGCTTTATTTTCATATGAGAATTCGTCTCATGGATTTAGAATCTTCAAAAACATCAAAAAATGGGTGATTTTACCTGAAATTCCATAAAAGCAAGAAAAAGTGAAGATTCCGAAGCTTTCAAGTAAATAAGCCTTAAAAGAGTATGAAAGTATCAAAATAAGCCTAGATTTATCATGAAATACAAAGGAAAATTACTACTAAAATGCAAAGCATCAGTGACTCACATTCCGAATGGGTAACATCGAACACTCTCTATCCCTATCGCAGTTGCGTAGTATTTATGGCTTCCCAAAACTTTGCACGCGCAAGATACCGACAAAGTACAACGAGTAGGGTTTCTGGGGAGCGATTACAAATGAGCACATCTACTCTGCGCGTATTGCTTGGGCGTCTAGCATCTGCAACCCAGCCATTCGTTATGTCCATCACGTCTTTGCCCACACTACTTTCGGCCGCAGAGAAAGCAATGGTATGGTATGCCAGTCAGAATTATTTTACTTATGGTGTATGCTTCATTCTTTTAGGGTCGACTCAAGGTATTATTTGGCTAAGCAGTTTAGCCGCGTCGCCCATTCATGCAAGGGGGAGATCATCATGGGTGGTTTGGTCACCCCACTGGCTATTTCCCTAGGGGTTATCCCCTATGCTACCATGGAAGCAAGTGGAAACAACCAGCTCAAAATTGAGTCATGTGTTTCCATGAAACTCATCATTCACCAGGGTGACTCCTATTGTCTTACATTCAAAGGAAGTCAATTTTACCTCCTACTGCCAAACACTGAGTGCACCACGGTGCATGTGTGAGCAAACTAGCGCATACAGCCCGTCGCATACCATCCGCCTGACCTAGTTGATACGGCACCCCCAGCCCCAGATGCATTTCATTTTGGTGGTTCCTCTTCTACCGAGTCGATGATGGCCATCCTTCAGGAGATACGAGAGGAGCAGCTTCATCAGAGGGAGTGTAGGACCAGATGGATTCCACTCTCTCCTATATCCGCCAAGAGCACTCCACGCATTGGGAAACTATGGAGGCAGGAATGCAGCGAGAGCATAAGATGATGGGCTCGGTCTGGTAGAAGCACTCTGCCATGGATGAGTGGCTGGGCTTTCTGTCCGAAGAGAACATGACGCGTGTAGCCATCTCTTCAGACGAGGAGGATGAGCACGATTACTCGTCTTGCGGTAAGGGCAAAAGCTCTAGGGCTTCTGGCTCTAAGTCGCGATGGAAGAAGTAGAGTCCCCAGCGCTCGGCCTCCCGCTACTCCTCTCACGTACATGGCTTCACGTAGAGGATTATGCGATATTTAGAGTGGGTGAGCTGTCTCCTTTCTAGTTTCATATCTCATGCTGCCTTACTATTTTGTTGACTTTTGTGTTTGATATTTCATTTTGACTGGATGTTATTTATTTGGCATTGTTCTTATATGCCACTATTTGAGGGCATGGCCCCATCTTCAGGCCCCTGACTGCGATGTATGATGTTTTGGCACTTTCAGATCTATTATTTTTATGCCTTATCATAGCATTGCATGACATGCTTTGATATGATATATTATGTCAAACTATGGATGTATTGATCTTGAGTCATGCATGTGGTCATGTTTGATACGTTTATACTATGATAAAGTGGTAAAACTTTGATCCCATGATAGCTGAGCCCAATTGTTGAAACTGAATTCATGTTTGGTTAGGAATAATCATGACCAGTTGAATGCAACATCTAATTAGAAATACTCTATGATCATATCCATTTGTTCTATGATTTTGAAATCTCCTAATTTGGATTGCTCTAAACTGTTCATTAGTGGGTCAAATATTTCTAAGAATGTTTAAAGAATATATGCTGGTTGTATGCATGTAAATTCATAGTTAGATACATGTCTACTTATTCATTCCTTGAAGTCCTTTCTCTTGTTGGGAGAAAACTGCATTTGTAATGTGTTGAAAAGTCTTATCTGCACATTCTTAAAAAAACTCATAGATTCCTCTACATAGCACTGCAAAAAATTGGCAGTGGTACCTAAGAACATGAGTTAAAATCAAAGAGAGACTCCTCTATTTGGCACTGCGAAAAATTGACAGTGGTACCTAAGGACATAAGTTGAAGTCTAATATCATAATAAGCTATTAAAGTTTTGCATCCTAAATAATTCATTTAAGTTAATCCCAATGAGTTGATTTGGATGGATTGGAATAGCATGAGTAATGTGTATGCTTAATTGAGTTTTCTATCTACTACTGGCTGAGTTCCTCGACTTCTAGAAATTATGGGATCAAATTGCCAAACGTTATATGACAGCTAATCACTTTATTTCCTCTGATTAGATGATGGATAACTAGTAGATATTTTTCTAATTTGGATGTTTTCCTTTAACCAGAATGATTACTCTCATACCTTTTATGCAATTCACTTTATTTTATTGTTTGAGGATAAGCAAAGATTTAAGTCTGGAGTATTTGATGCCTTGCATTTTAACAGTAATTTCTAGTATTATTTCATCTCAAATTTAGGCTTATTTTAATGTTTTCATACTCCATTGAGGCTTATTTACTTGATTGCTTCGGAATCTTCACTTTTTATTGTTTTTATGGAATTTCAGGTAAAATCACCTGAATTTGAAGTCTTTTGAAGATTCTAAAGTCATGGGGTCATTCCTTACGAGATAAGGAAGCTGCACATCAAATTTGGGCCTCATCTGAACTACTTTGGAAAATACGGCCAAGTGAACCCAGCGGGGTTCACCGGTGCTTTCATCGGATATCCGAAAGTCCACAGAAGACTTCACCGCCTAGTGAACTCGACAGGATTCACCCGTGATTCTCTTAGAGGAAATTCCCCTAGAAACGTACAGGAGACTTCATGGCCTGGTGAACCCGGCAGGGTTCACCGGTGATTCTTACATGAAAGAACTATACATTAGACTTCACAGCCAGGTGAACCCGGTAAGGTTCACCCATGATCATAACTCTGCAGTCCGACCTTCACTCGATTTTTCCTCAATTCTGAGCCCTAGAAAAATTTTAAAAAGGCAAAAAAAAAATGTTTTGGAAAGCTAATAGAGAGGCAAATCCAAAGAATATAAAAGCCCTTTCGATTGTTGCCAAATTATTGAGTAATCAGCACACGAAGCGGCTAGGGTGAATAGGATAGGCGACAAGGCGATTTCGGGGCGATTTTGAGAGATTGGAGCATCAGATCTTCATGACGTTTGGGGATCTTGTTCGGTTCATCCTCTCCTTCCTCTCCAAAATGTTTTGTAGTAATTTTTCTGATATTTTAGAGAGATTTGGTTGAAGCCCACTGATAAATTCTATTATGCAATCTTAATTTACTCTATTATTTTGAAGTTTGTATGAGCATATTTTACCTTGGCGTAGTTATTTTTATGATATTGCTTTGGCCATATAGTATCGTGTGATAGTCGACGCGATCCTGACTGAGAGGAGGATCGTGTCGGTGGATTCCCTAGGTAAAACTTGCGAATCCTCGACATGAGAGTGCTTGGATTTCGCTCGAGGATAATATAATCCTTCACCGAACTCATTGGGTTTATCTAGAACGATCCACCGTGAGAGTAGTAGATCATTCTGATTAAACACCAGGGTATACCGACCGAGAGGGGGCATCCTGTATCTTAGGAAGATTCCTTATGCGAAATTGTGAATTCTTGTAGTAGAAGCCTCTTAATGTAGTTAGATTCATCAGTGTGGTGGATACCGAAGTCCCGATCTCTCTCATATAGATAACCTCCTTATCTTTGCGTTTGATTTCTTGTTCTCGCTTACTGCTTGCAAAAACCCCATTTTGAATCACTTAGCTATTGAGACGTAGACTTTCTGGTACTTAACTTTGCTTCTTGTGAGTTCGACAACCTTTTATATTACTTCGACATTACCGTGCACTTGCAGGATGTGTCATTTGTTCATAATAGCTATAGAGTTTTCAAGCATGGTTTCTAAGTTGGATTCTTGAGTTTGACTAAAGTTTGATTATGGAATAAATGTTGGGCCGTTCTGATAAAGTAAGTTTTGATGATTCTCCCAACTTGGATTATAGGTACTAGGGCATGAGTTAAATGATGAAGCAATCCCTAATTGACATTCAGTATAATGATGCCTATGATATCCACAAATATCACAAGTAATAGATTTCAACATAGAATATTGCATGCTTAAATAATCAATTTGTTGAGTTAAGGAATTTACCTTTACTGAAAGTGATTGTAATGCATCTGAGCCATATTCTATTGTCATTATCGGTGGTACATACCTCTGATTTGACTATTGACATTCGTTGAACGTCATATTTTTAATTTATGCAGTAAAATTCAGAAATACAAAGTATAAAAAAGGAAATGCATAACAAAGCTTAAATTATCTAGTCAAGTGATTTCTGAGTCCTCATATACATACATCGTGTTAATCCAAAAAAAGAAAAATAGCTTAAACTAACTATAAAGAAAAAGAATGCAAAAAATAAAAAAAAGTCTAGTGTATAAATCTCACGATCAAATCGATATTGGCTTGTCTGATCCTTGACAATGGCATCAAAAACTTGATGCGACTACAAATGCATGGTTCTATCGAAGTAATAAAATAAAGATTGTTCCCAATGAGGATCTGTTGGTCAAGTACCGATTACACGACTCGTTTATATCTAAATGGATCAATTTGTGGTTTTGTGTGTACTCTAACTATAAAAAGCAAGAAAAGTAGCATTTTATGGCAAAAATCAGTTTTTAGAATATCGGGACTCAGGGTTTCACCATACTGACAATTATGAATTTGATAAAAATTAATCTTTGAAAAGAATATTATAGTAATGAAAGAGGTTTTTTCTAAAGGACAGATTACCTCCTCCCGCAGCATAATCCGGTACCTAGCTACGCTAATTCCCTACTCTCGTGACAATCAACACAACTAGGCCCATTAAGTTCTATGAAAAACTTTGAAATTCTCCAAACGAACCCAAACTACTCTCATGATTGGATTCGTAGGTTCGAAGAGAATAGTTCCGACGTTGCGATTCACCTCTCGATCCTTCTCGCAACGTCTAAGACGTAAACATACTTGATCAAAGTAAATCACAAAAATAAACTCAATTTTGATCAAATCAATGCTATAATAATCATGACAAAAATAAAAATACAAAATTTAATTCATAAACATCAGTGGGCTGCATCCCAAATCCCGAAATAGAGTTTAGGCGTTCATGTTTATAAAAAACAGCATGTATACTGATGAACTTAACATTGAATCCAAATAAAAATACAAGAAATCACTAGATAAGTAATTAGAAATGCTTCCCCTCGATCTGGAGATGAAGACGAAGTGTCTAATTCTTCCTTTGTGTGATCTTCCGACTCGAATTTTGCCCTCGAAGTGATTTTTTCCCTAGCCGCCACCTGTCTCTGTTCTCGTCCGAAAAAGTCTCTTTAACTCTCTAAAAATTCAATCAATTTAGAACCTTTCAAGGAAGAATTATAGAGAGTTTGGTTCAATTCTGACTTGATTCGAGGCTGAATTGAGTGAAAAATTGGAAGAGGTGTAAAAACCCACGGCCCGTAAACTGTTTACGGCTGCGACCGTGAAAGTTTTTGTGAATAAAAGCTATGTATATAGAAAAACTCATGGCCCGTGAAGGACTCACGGCCTCACTCGTGAAAGTTTCTATGAACTTTTATACTTAGCTGCGATTTCACCCCTTGACCGCAAAACTCACGGCCAGCCAAAAAACTCACGGCTGTGACCGTGAATGTTGTGTCTGACACTATTTTCACTCCAAATTTGATGTGTGACTTCATAATTTCCTCGAGAATCATGCTATGACCTTAAAACTCACAAAATCCATCATTTTTGTACCATTTTACCTTTATTTACATAAAAACTATGAAAAGTAAAGATTCTATACCAAAGGAAATAAAAACACTATAAATTGGTATAAAATCATACAATTACCCCTAAATATCATATAAAATACATGCAAAAATATGATGTAAATGCAATGCATCAGGAGACCCTCCACCCAGGCAACCATAAGTGTAGAGTCTCCTTTGCGTAAACCCGCAACCAAGGCGTTCGCTGACAAGGGTACTCCCCGGGAGTCCCACTTCTTTCTTCTTCGTCTCCATGCTACCAAAGCAAGGAATGAAGGAAGGAGATTTCTCATCACACATCTATATCCCATATAGATGTGGCGTCACATTATCTTCGTTTTATTAGTAGCTCAAGGCCAACGATAGTTTTGTGATCCACTCACTTTAGGATCTCTGTGTGGAAATTGCCCCACCAAGTGCCAACTATGATATCCACATCGTAGAATATCCCCATGACTTGAGGGTCTATCACACTAATTGATATCCTTCGATCCTATGTGGGGGAACAACTCCGATACGACTCTCATAGTTGTGGCTTTGCCTAAAATAGTTGTGAAGCGCAAACGAATCTAGGAGCTCCTCCTAATCCTACTTTCATTCCTCCTTCCTACCACTTGAGTAGAGAGTATCGGTATCTACCCGACTTCTAATTTTCTAGCATCGCATGCTGATTCTCCTTTGAAAAGGGTTCCTTTCCTCATACAATGAACGATGTTCGCGAGGAAGGATTAGAATCATATGAGGTAGCCCTCTGGCCCCCGATGTCTACCAGACATCCGCAACCTCAATAGTTACCTCGAAGGTTTTATCCTTCTAGCAGTGCAGCTCAGTCTACGCACAATCCCCAAAAGTTGTCTGTAAAGTGATAAAGTCGATCCCCAACCGACATATCATTAATCTCAAATATCGACTAAGCATATCATTGAACATAGTTCCAAATGCTCAAATATGCTCATGTCATTTTATGGCGCTGCTTGTAGCCTACGACATGTTCCCCATAAGGAACTAATTTTGATCTCATTTTTAAACTCTTCCTAAGAGCTTATGGGTTCGATCAGTTCCAACATAAACTTAGTGCGACCTACGTCCACCACTTTAATTTGGCATCTGCAAAGAGATATGCAGTGCAAACCTTATATTTGCTTCCCCCTTGGAGATTAGGTATTTTGGAAGCATATTTTCATACCCCAAAGGAAGTTCTCAATTTTCATGGCACAACATACCCCTTGAAAGGGAGCTGGCTCTTGGTTGTGTCATCGCATGACTATCCTTCGAGATGCGTTGTCGTACGACGATCCCTTAGCCACTCTGGGCTAGTTTTCAGGACATGTCATGTCACGACATTTCTTAGGCCACAATTGGCCTCTGTCTCTAGGACATGTCATCACACGACTGTCCGTTGGCTGCCATCGGCCTCGATTTCGGGGATATGTCATCGCATGACATCCCCATAATCAATATCAGCTAGTGTCTAGGACACATCATTGTATAATTGTCCACTAACCACCATCAATTGCTCTCTAGGACAAGTCGTCGCACGACACTCCTATGGCATCATCGATTGGCGTCCAAGACATATCGTTGCACGACTGTCCCTTGGTCACCATCAACTACCCTTCGAGATACATCGTCGCACGACGATCCCATGGCCACCACTAGCCTCGGTCGATGCTGTAGAAGATGTGATAACACGCTTCAGCCACGCGACCTCTATAATGTATGTGTCTCCACTAGGAAAACAAGTAACCTGAGCTGTGAGGCTCTTGTTGGATGAATCCAACTCTGCCAACATCTTGTGAGCAAAAGATCCACTATGTTTGACAGTCCCCACCAGCACCTCGATGTTGTGGCCGATCACTGTCGCCAAATAAGGTACAATGCGGGTGTACAAGTTAGAACGTGCAGACCCTGGGCTCTGATACCAAGCTGTCACGCCCTAAATTATGTTAATAAAATTTTAAATATTTATAAGCGAGTCAACGCTTAACTCACACCCAAGCATGCCCACACAGGGGCTAAGCGGTTGAAATCGCTGGTCCAGGCGCGATCGACAGGAGCACATCCTCGACGCGCTCCTCAGCCTATCCAACGCGGCCACCTGGCTATTTGTCTCAATGAATCAAGAATAGCCACTTGTCTACCAATGACTGTTGCACGATCCAGCTCCAATGTATACCTAAGTACAAATCCCGAGACTCGACGCCAATTCAGCGCACGTATGAGTCTGGTTCACCAGAATAGCTACAGTTCCGCACGCAGGCGGTAGTGCAAACAAGCACAAACCATGACATCATCCAAGACGCCGGGCACACGCCCTACCCCTGACCAGACCGCACGCAGGCGATCGGACACACTCGCCTAAAGGGCACATCTTGCAAACGCCTAGCACAAGACATCCGACACACGCCAGGCAACATTGCACAAGGCCGGCACACTTGACCGGAGCGTGAAGAGGGGCGAGGAGTCGCCAACTGAGAATGACAACTCGGCCGGGAGCGTAGAGCGCAAGGAGCCGTAGAGGGGAAAATGCCGGCCAGGAATGGGAACCATATTTGGAACCTGCTAGAGACGCATGCATGGAAACCAAGGCACATACATGCAAATCGAGGCACATGCACACAAATCGAGGCATGTGCATACAAATCGAGGTAACAGACCGGGAGCTTGAGGCTCTCCGGAGCACTCTCTGACCGAGCCCAACCTCGCGGGAAATAGGGGAGGCACTGGAAAACTTGGAATGTTCGCCGGATGCCAACCAAGAAGGGAGCCGCACTCCTTTCTTCACCAAACGAAGCCGAAACCACAAGAGACACTGGCGAGGCCACCACCGCTCGCCGAACGTCGACTAGGGAGATGGGCTAGTGCCCCAGCCTTGCCGGACACCCCCACACTCACCGAAAGCTAAAGAGGCCAACGACCAGGCGGAGGCGGGAGAAAAGGGGTCGGCAAATGCTTCACCGATCAAGAACCTACCCGCCGGACGAAGCCGAAACGGGAGGGGGAAGAAAGTACCTCGGTGGATGTCTGCCACCGACTCCACCACCAGCATCGCCGAAGAGGAAGGAGGAGGAAGGGAAGGGGACGCCGCCCCGTTGCTCCACTGTTTCCCGTATCGCCGCACCCAACCCATCGGGAAGCCGTAGGAGCCGTCACTGTCACCGGAAACGTCACCTGATGACACCAAAATTTATAGTAAATTTCATGCCATTTTGTATATCTTTTTGTGTCATATTCATATACTTTGCTTATTTTTATGCCTTTTTAATCAATATTTGCGGAATCTACACTCTTTTCTATTTTTGATGATTTTTAGGCAAAAAGGCACAATTTTTAGTTGATTTCAAGCAATTCAGATGCATAACTGAATTCACAACATCAAAAAGAGATCACATGTCAAATTTCAGAAGATTTGGAGCTTCAGAGCAAATTACGGCACAACATAAGGAAATTTGGGTGAAAATTGTGATATTCATGTACCTCAATTTGATTTGGGTGAAAATTTTGAAATTGATGATAAGCTATTTATTGATAGATGTGGGGAAATTGATTCTCAAATTAATTCTTTTGCGAAATTTGATGAATTTGACTCTGATTCTGATGATCAATTGTTTGTGGAAAAGCATAAGGAAATTGATTTTGAAAAGTCTCATGTTGATTTGGATGATAATTTTGAAATTGATAAATTATTTGATTGTGAGCATGAGGAATTTGAAAAATATTTAAAAAATACAAACATTGATGAATCTCACTCTAATGTTTTGCCCATATCTATTGTTCGATCTTTTGATTTATTTGAAAAAGTATTCTTTATTAATGAATCTAATTTAAGACAGAAAGAATATTTTGATGATCCAATGCTTATATCTATTAATCAAAGTCCTATGGCAATTAAAGATAAAATTTTGAACAAAGGACTTATGATTTTGCTCTCTAATAAATTTAGGAAGATCATTGAATATCCTTTATGTGAAGTTGAAAATTTTGATTTTGATTTCTGCATATTTAAGAAAGCCACATTGATTGTGATTTATTTAAAATTTTGGATATTTGAATTAGTGGCTAAACTTTTTGGACAGCAGAAAAAGAAAAAATTGCATGCTATTTACTTTGGAACTGATTCACCTGCTTCACCATGATTTTTGGGTTTTGGTCAAGCTAATGACCTAAAAATTACCGCTTCTTGGAAGGCAACCCAAGCATTCTTACTTTGCTTAGTTTCTTTTATTTTAGTTTATTTTTAGAATTAATTTTTCTTTTCTTTTTGCAGGGAAAATAAAATTTTGCGTAAAATACGGCACTGCTGTAATCTGCTTTACGGTGCCATAATATTTATCTGATTTCATCTAAGAGTTTTTAGCATATTACGGCGGTACCGTATTGTTGTTTATGGTACCGTAATGCATGACGTTTTCTGACCCAAAAGTTTTTGAAGTTTCACAGTAGTACCGTATTGGTTTTTACGGTACCGTATTTTTGGATATTTTTATCCCAAGATTTTTTTGTAAATTACGGCACTGCCGTAAGGAATTTTACAGTACCGTATTTTAAAACTGCAGTCTGCTTATTTGAGTAGGTGTTTTCTCGCATTAATTTCAAGAAACTGGGTTGGAAAATTTTTTGATTTTTGGCACAACATGGAAGTACGCATCTTTGTCTATCATCTGGATATTTTTTGCTGAATTTTAAAGTCCATGGATCATTCTAAAACACATAGCAACTTTTTGATTCTGATTAATTTCTGCAACAGTTTTCTCTTGACTATTCTGATTAGCGTTTTTGCAGCAAGTTTTTAAGGTGCTTTAATGACTTAAAACTATGATTTTTCGCATGGTATATGAAGAACATGTCATTCTATCTTGTGGATTTGTTATTTTCATGGAAATATTTCCTGATCATTCTAGGACACATAGCAACTTTTTGAATCTGATTAACTTTTGTGCAGTTTTTGCAGTTTTGTAATCTGAGTAGCCTTCTTTCTGTTAATCCCCTAAGTCCCTGAAAGATTTTGATCCTTCAATTTTTATACACCTGAAAAGAACGAGTTTCATTCTACCACACGGTTTTGTTGGTGTATATGCCCTAGGACCTAGTTTTGGTCCACTTATGTACTACTTGACTTTGATATTTATATCATTCTGGCATTGTCGTTATCTATGTTTGTTTACATC
>JANTFE010017907.1:5622-17252 GCA_027562315.1 Costus pulverulentus
CCTGAATAACAACCATTGCCTTTATAAACAAAAGAGTTTATATATACATGATACTCATGGAATCCCAAGGCCTCAAACATTAGCCTTAAGGGCATACCCCAACACTTTCACACCATAACAAAGGAGTAGGGAAAGATTCCTACCTCAAACATTGATTTCTTGAATCCTTTTGAAATTAAAGTTGTCTCCGCTTAACTAAATAAATAAAATAGTTGTTATTCATCTATCATATGCTTCAATCCATAATAATACTCATAACTCCTAATTTGTTATTAAATCAAATTTATCCCAAAATAACTATCATATAATTTCCCCTAAGATAACAGTTATTGAAAAATTAGGTTTTTTTTCTAATTAATCCTCTAAAAAATGAATTTAGAATAAATAAAAATAATTAAATTGAAACTTACCTCTATTATTGAAAGCTCGACGCGGACGAAGGAACACTGCTATGTTCATTTGTTTGTTTGCTCGTTCGCTCGTTTGATCAAGGGGAAAGATTACCGGTGCTCACCATCAGAAGTGTCGTCGCCGACGAGAGAAGGAGGAGAAGTCATTGCAGCCAAGAGAGTAAACAGCCGCTGCTGCTTGGAAAAGGAGGCAACGTCGCAACCAGAAACAGGGGCTGTCTTACACATCGTTGCAACGTGAAGCCGCTGGAAGAGGAAGACTGCTAGCGTTGAGGGAGGAGGAAGCCGCCGGCGCTGAGAGAGGAAGGAGTTAGAGGCAGTGTTCACCGTAGAACTCTTCACCCACCACAAAAAACTCACCGAACCGTGTGGACAAGGGAACTCACCGCTTGCCACCGGAAGCACACGTACTTATCCACATCGGGCAGAGGACGTCATACCAAGGAGCGACGAGGTGGCTGTCGATGCCTCTTCCTGATGCTGTCGGACACCTGCACTTGCTTGTGATGGGGAAGACTGCAAATGGAGCAAAGGCGGGCGACGCAGCCTTCACAGGGAAGCATAATAAGAAAAACAGGGAAGCTTGCGGCACATAAGGAAGAGAGAGGATTAAGATTAGGGAATATGATTAGGGTTAAATAGATAGGGATTAAGGGAGGAGGGTTTAGGTTATATTTATAGGAAAATAAAATTAAAAAAAATCTTAATAAATTTTCTCTTTACAAAATAACCCACTAAGTCTTTAAAAAAAATCCTCAAACTTGTCCCTAATATTTCTAATTATATGTAGGCATAAAAAATATTCAGGTTATAACATTATTCACCCCTTTAAAAAGAATTTGGTCCTCCAAATTCAGAGTATACAAACAAATATTATCAAAATTAAATAACTATGAAAAACTTATAAAAAATTACACTAAGTCTAGAGCCTACTGAGTCTCCTGCTGGGTCATTGTATAGACTCTTGCTAGAGTGGTAGATCACTACTGAGATCCTCTTTGTGGTGACTGATTAACCTGACCAACTCTCTCATGATAAGTCCTAGGTCTAGAGCTCTGCTGATAGCTTTGTTGTTGTGATGAAATTCTCTTGTTAGGATACTGATTCTTGTAATGACCCTATTCATTGTTATAGTAACACTGGATTTCATTGGGTTTACACTCTTTGGCTATATGTCCTATCTTATTACACTTGAAACATTTTCTAGGTGTCTCTTCTGAATGAGGGTTTTACACGTGGGAAGAAGGTACTAGTCTCTGATGGTTATTGAATACTGCTCTGGATCTTTTTCCTCTATTGTCATAGATTCCTATCTCTACTGGTCTAGCCGACTGACTGACATTCCTCTTTTCTGTTAATTCTTGTACCTCCGCTATTTGTTTTTCTTTAGACACATCTATTAGAGAAGCCTCTATCCTGAATATCATCTTTACCACTACCTGAAAACTATCTAATGGAATAGTGTTCAACTGTTGCTTTATTGTATGATGTAATCCTTTAATAAAAAGTTGACATTTTCTCTTTTTAGTGATTACCAACTCTAGAAATAAATCTGACAATCTCTCAAAGTCAGTTACATATATATTCACTAACCTTTTTCCCTGTTTTAAATTTAAAAGCTCTTGCATATGACTATCTTGAAAAGACTGAGGAAAATATTTCTCAAAGAATGCATCTCTAAAATCGGTTCAAGAGATAGGATCATCTCCAAAAACAATTCTCATACTTGACCACCATGTCCCCGCTTTATCAGATAAGAAATATGTAGCTAACTCCACCTTTTGTTCATCTAGACATCCTAATGCCCTAAAGGTCTGCTCTACTTTTAATAACCAATCTCTAGTGGCCCGAGGATCAGTAGTTCCTACAAAATCACCAAATCGATCTTTCCTTAACTATGACAACTGTATCAGCATATTGGCCGACCTAACTGACTAGTTTACTACTGATTGTGGTACCAACGATGGAGAGAAAGATTGACCCTCATCTTTCACTACTGCTAGTACTACAGGGGGAGTAGGTGGTGCTGTCTCTGGGGGTACTGAGGCTTCATACCCACTTCTTCTTCTTGTAGCGGCCCTAGGTAATTGTGCCTCAGCTTCAAGAGAATTTCTAGCTTCTCCAATGTTGTGGGTTCTTACCCCACGACTTCCACTTCCACGGCCCCGACTTCCTTGACTTGGGATTGCTCTAGCTCTAACTCTTGGTGCCATCCTGCCAACAAAATAATATGTTATATAAAAAGTGTTTATTTTACTTATTCATTTATTCTAACCTTAACCCAGCTCTAGTCCCGAGATCCCTATGTCCTTAGGCTTTCTTATTGAACCTACACCTCTGATAGCAATAAAATTGTCACGCCCTGGCGGAAAGCCAGCTATCCCTAGCTGAGGGTTCCCCAGGGAGTAGAAAATATTGATAGGAACCAAAGAACTACAATAATCACATATCACTTATTAACTAGATAATCCAAACTTAACATCAAAATTTTATAACACAGTCCTTAAAATCATACTATCAAAGATGTAAACAAATCAACTGAAATAAAAACTAAAAGACTATCTAAACTCAGGCTAGTATATGCTATCTACTCTATCCTTCCAAGAAGCTAACTCTGTACCAGGAAGAAAAACAAGGGGAGTTAGCAAAAATGCTAAGTAGGAATCAACAAAATTGTGTGTTGTCATATAATAAGATAATACAATGACTGGAAGAATGATACATGTCAGAAACAAATAATATAAAGATAACTGTACATAAAGAATGTCGTGTAAATCATCAAGCTTGGCCAACAGATCTCAATAATGAGCCGCACTCATTTTCAGAGTATTTCCACTGTAGCTCACATAGTGGAACGACTGTCCTAAACAGCCCGGTAGTGTTGCGTCCAACGCCTGGCATCTAGAGCATTGTCCAAAGACAACTGGCAGTACCCTAACTGGCAACCATATAGTCTGATATAATCAGTAACTATATATCACACACACGGTGGCCACTGGAGATAAATCATCCAGTCCAGAAGCCAATATGTCATGACTTAACAACACAGATACACAACTGTTCCACCATACTCAAATGTCAACATATTAGATATCTCAATTGTAGCTTTATTATCCATGGATATAGAAAGATTACCGGTCCTCACCGCTGGAAGTGTCGTCGCCGATGAGAGAAGGAGGAGAAGTCATCGCAGCCAAGAGTGTAAACAGTTGCCATCGCTTGGAAAAGGAGGCAGTGTCGCAACGGGAAACAGGGGTTGTCGCACGGGTCATTGCAAGGTGAAACTGCTAGAAGGGGAAGACTGCTAGCGCCGAGAAAGGAAGGAGGTGGAGGCGGAGTTCACCGCAGAACTCTTCACCCGTCATAGAAAACTCGCCGCACCGCGTGGATAGGGGAACTCACCACTTGCCGCCGAAAGCACACACACTAATCCACATCGAAGTGAGGATGCCGCACCAAGGAACGATGAGGTGGCCGCCGGCGCCTCTTCCTGATGCCACCGGACGCCTGTGCTTACTTCTGACCGGGAAGATTGCAAAGGGAGTAGAGGTGGGCGACGCAATGCTCGCAAGGAAGAATAATAAGAAAAATAGGGAAGCTTTCAGCGCACAAGGAAGAGGATTAAGATTAGGGAATATGATTAGGGTTAAATAGGTAGGGATTAAGGGAGGAGGGTTCACGGTATATTTATAGGAAAATAAAATTAAAACAAATCTTAATAAATTTTCTCTTTATAAAATAACCCAGCACAGCAACAATGCGGACAAGCAAGGACAGCAAAGAGGCGGCGACGAAGCGAGAAAAGCAATGAGCGTGTCGTTCTCTCGTTTTCCGTCTAAATTGGGCGGACTGCGTTTCAATAACTTTTCCCTCGTGATTTTTCTTTTCTTTTACGGTATACAAAGGAAAAGTTTTTTTTTCCTTTCTCTCCTATTCTTGTCTACAGTGTTAGAGTAATGGAGACTTTCAAGGCAAAAGAAAGCTGCTCTAGTGATCTCAATACAACAAGGATCGTGAGAATGAAAAATCAGATTACTCCTAGCCTTGTATACTTGCTATGTCATGAAAATTAAGATAATTATCAATTTATATTTAAAAACCCACGATCCATCGATCCACGAGCGCGAGAAATCAAAACAAATACTAACTGAGAGTTTGGAGGAAAATTCCTCTTGAAAAATCACATTCGAAGAAAACATTTTAGAGCAAGAAGTCCTGCTCCCCACAGGCAAAAGTAGCAAGAGACAGCTTGCTTATTCCAAAGTTTGCAACAGGGCTTAAAGTGGCAAGTCTTTGGTGTAGTAGCTCCCAACTAGAGAAATTAATTTTTAGGCAACATGTAACAACTAAAGATGTTTCTATCCTGCCTAAAGGTCATCAAGGTCAAGTAGTAAGTAACCTTCATAGCGAACCTTTAAGATTCTATTTGCAGACCATCTATCATCATCGGGTGGGTATAGAACGGGAGTGCGCCTGATGGCCTGAACAAAGTCAAGGTTATCTATATTTGCAATGTCGTTTAATGTACATCCCAGATTTCTAGAAATAATTTTAGAAAATTATAATTACTGTTTTTGAATTTTATAGAAATTTCTAAATATTAAAAAGGAATTAAATAAATTTAGTTTTGTATGAAAATTTTAATAACAGGTCGAGGTTCAACCCAAGGTCGTATGATTTGCGCTCAATCGAACCACCAAGCCAATGACGTAGTTCAAGGCAAAATTGTGTTGAGTATATTTTGGTTTAACTAAGTTTTGGCCTCGAGTTTTGCGGCGACTAACTCGTCATCGCCGGTTTGCCATTCTGGGACGCATTTTGCGTCGAATTAAGAGGGCTATTATTCGCATTTCTGTGTTAAGAGCTTCTTTGAGCCAAGGCGCGTCACCGTGGAGAAGAAATCGATGATTGAAGCAGTCATTAGAGTTGCAGCAACACACGCGTTCGTCAACCCAAAGCTATGATACAACATCGTAGCAAGATAATCTTGCTTCCTGTTGTGGAGTTTTGTTAGGTTTTGGGTTCCCGCTGGCCGCAGCGAGTGCTCGAACTGAGTTCCTGCTGTTCATCGTACTAGTGTGACAGGTCAGCACATTAGATGTGTTGCATGTCGCTCCAAGTTGTTGTAGTAAGGGTCGCACTTCGGCCGCGTGCTCGACTTGCTCTTCATTGGCTTCTAATATCGCCGGTAGACATTCTCCTTTGATTTCCCCTTGCTCTCTCAACGCAGGCATTAGTCTGTGTCAATGCTGAAGGAAATATGGTTTCTGCCTCATATATATCCCCCGTAAAATAATGAATTCATATTTGGGAGGTATGCTAGTGAAAAGGCTGGGAATTCTGGTACTCTAAACTTCACTACTGAGTCATTCAATTCATTACCATTAACTTTTACAATTTCTCGAAGATGCTTATATATGATACAATTCTACCCTACTAGAATAACACCAGTAGGATTCCAACTAAACTTGTATGCTAATGTATTGTTGGCAGCAAAGGAGGAGGAAGGCCATCGTAGTAATAAGTGAATGCACTGATTTTCCCTCCTCCAACATGTGCTTGATTTATCATTCTCATAACCATCATGTGGTCTATTCGGATTGAAGCCCATATGACAAAGGATCATTGTCCTTTCGATCAAACCTGACAAACTAGTGATGCAAACAAAGATACAAAATCAAGATGGTCTAAAAGAATCCATCACCTTTTAAAAACCCATACGCTACAGGGCTAATTGTTTTGCACGCACAAAATTATATTTAGTTTTAGCTATTTTGTCTTAGCATGAGTAGTGGTCTATGTTTTTTTTTCTCGCAAACATGAGTAGTGGTATGTTTAATTTTAGTAGTGTTTTGTTTTTGGTTTTTTGTTTAAATACCTGCATGTATGGAATATATTTTATTATTTGGACTTACTCGGAATTTGCATTGCAAATAGCTTTGCTTCTCTCGGACCTTTGGTTTTGGCCATGAGGCCTGAAGTTTCTTTTCGTAACAATGCCTAATTCCATCTTCGCCCATGCCTCTACTCTGCAAATCATCACCTCTCCTCGCCGAGACCTTACTGAAGCCCAGCCATTTTCTGTTATAACCTGAATTTTTTTTATACCTTAATATAATTAAAACTATTAGGGACATGTTTCATCTCTAGTTTTTCTTTTCATCTTGTTTCTTTTCTTTTCAATATACACGGCCTAAGAGAAATTCCTGCTGTATTGACATCACTAAAGCAGCTTTCTTTTGGATTAGGCCCGCCAAGAGACAGTGTGGAATGCGACATGGAATAGGAATCAAACCTTTGGTGGTGTCAGCTTCATTGTCTGGGACACGACAGGATCTCTCCCCTTTTGCACATGGGCAATCTCACCCTTAGATTCTTTTGAGATGGTTGCGATTAGGAGTGCGCTGCACCACATAAATGTTGGGAACTCTTGAGGATTTAAAAATTTAAAACAAGCATAGCAGAAGCAATTTTTGAAACAGACTAGTTCTAAAAATCCAGAAGATCGAGTCATGCGAGAGAATCGACACAGTGAGTAGGAGAAGATACCTTGTAGCGAAGACAAAGGATGCGATGTAGGCGCCTAAGACAAAGGAATCTTGGAGACACTCTTAGATGGAACATTATTCAGTATGAGAGAAACTGTCTCAAGTGCAAGACCCCAAAACGAGGAAGGTAGAGTTGCATGACTCATCATAGATCGAACCATGTCTAACAAAGTTTGATTTCTTCTCTCAGACACACCATTCTATTGAGGTGTTCCAGGAGGAGTGAGTTAGGATAGAATCTCACACTCTCTAAGATAGTCAAAGAACTCACTGCTCTGGTACTCTCTACCACGATCTGATCGAAGAGTCTTAATAGATCTATTAAGCTGGTTCTCTACTTCATGTCTGAACTCCTTAAATTTCTCAAAGGATTTGGATTTATGTCTTATCAAATAGACATAACCATATCTACTGAAATCATCTGTAAATGTGATGAAGTAGTTGTACCCTCCTCTGGCTTGTTTACTGAATGGCTCACACACATCACTATGTATGAAATCCAACAAACCTCCTGCCCTCTCACCAATTTGGTGAAAAGCGTTTTTGTCATCTTCCCTAATAAACAAGGCTCACAAGTATCAAACTCCTCCAAGGAGGTTGAATCCAACAATCCATTTGCATGTAGTTGTTGAATGCGATTCTTGTTTATATGGGCTAATTGACAATGCCAAAGGTACGCACCAACTGAACTGCTCAGTTTGATCCTTTTATGATTTATGTTACATATAGAGTTATCTATGTCTTGTACATTGCACAAGGTACCCTTCCCATAAAACACATTTGCAAATGAAAAAGAACAAGAGTCCTCTTTTATTTCAAATTTAAATCCTTTCCTTGCTAAGCAAGGAATAGATATAATGTTTTAGTAAGAGAAAGTACATAATAGCAATGATCTAATTCTAACTGAACTCTAGAAGGCAAGGAGAGCATCAAAAGTCCTACCGCAACAGCAGCAACCTATGCCCTATTTCCAACTCATAGGTCAATCTCTCCAGGCCGCACCGATCTACTTTTCTTCAGCCCCTGCATATTTGTACAAATATGAGCTCCGCATGTGGTATCCAATACCCATGACATAGAAGTAGGAAGGTTGACTTCGGTAACATAAATACCTGAGCCAGAAGACGAAGCCTTGCTTCTCTTCTCCTCATTCTGAAGTCGCACTATGTCAATCATGTGAGTTAGCACTCCACATGAATAACACCTATTATTCCTGACCTTTTTCATCTTTATCACCAATGTCTTAGTTAAGCCTTTAAGCTCAATGCATTGAATGTCTACTTTCAGAGGGTTGAGCCCAACCAATTCATCGAAAAGCTGCCTTAGATTATAAATAATCTCAGAAGCACTCTTCCGATCATATTGCCCTTGAAAACCAGGCGATATGTTGGTTAGCATCAAATTAGCAACCTCCAAAGTGTCTGCCTGATGCTTATTAAAAGCACCCTTCTCAGCCGCTTAGGCCGAGCATGGAAGTGGCTCAGAAATAGGCTGCTCAAGAGCATATAGCTTCCTCTCGAGCTTGAGGACCATCCTCAAGTTCCGATACCAGTCTATTAAGTTGGTCTAACCAACTTATCCTTTTATAGGATAGATTGCAGTGACCATCTACTATTGTTCATAGCCATTGTTCTACAACAACCAAGATAGTAGATTAGTATTACTTTGAATCATTTAATCTGGACTTGTATTAAATGATTATGGCTCCCACTATTTTAATCTAACTGACAACCCACAAAGTCAATCGAGAAATATGAGATTTCCTAGTGAGATGGGATCCTTATTCCACATGAGGCTTTGCATCCCATGAGGGTGGGATGAGATGCACAAAGTGACTCATGCTTCTTAAGGTGGGCACGCAGGCCGATTGCACCCAAGCAATTACCCTTCTCAAGACAGTTCAAGTATTTTGTGCCCAGCTAGGGCTAGAACAACACAAAATCCTAACTTCTCCAGGCTGCCTCTAGAGTTCCATCATGTGGCCACCACATATGAAAAACTAGTCAAGTCTAACCTGACTGTTATGCCCAGGGCCAATAATTTCCTTGCGAAGGTATGCCCAGATTTTTAACTTGACTGGGGAAACCATTGCCACCACACGCTTTCTAAAGATAAGTGGGTGTGTCCCACGAGGGTGGGAAACAGTGCACAATACCACTGATCGATAGTTTGACGAGGGCTACGCGTTAGAAGGCTATAGACTTGATATTGTTTTGAGGGTTTTTGAGGTTTCATCATCTTAGTTTATCTTTTGTCTAACATTACAGGCATGCAATCCTATAGTGATAACAAAACGATAAAACACATCCAGGCATGCTTTAGTAGATATCGAAAGCAGTAAACAAGCGATGTAGTCATAGCCTAATCAACACATTGAGTCATCACATGTCAAAGGATGTTCAATACTTGACCTAGGTGACAAGCACCAACCAGACCTAACCTAGCCACCACTAAGCTTTATCTTCAAGAGCGGCTTCAAGGTCCTCCACACCAAGGCATAGCGCATAAACCCTAGGGTTTGGCCAAAACCTTGATGGCTCCTCCATGCATGATGTGCCATCATGCTTGTGCCAAGATGAATAGCACACAAACCCTAGGGTTCGGCCAAGCCCTTACTTGCGCCACCAAGCAAGATGCGCTATCATGGTTGATGTGCCAAGATGTAAGCACCATGAGTGATGCGCCCCTAATCTTCTTTCTGCGTTTACAAAACAAAAAGAAAAAGCGGCACGCAGGCCTCACATAAAATACATCATAGGCATACAAGGGGCTTGACTATGACCACAACACGATGCACAATCATCTAATGCTTTTCTATATGCTTAAGAAAACATAAAACTTCAGTTTTAGTTTCTTAGAAAACATGTCTTTCAACCTCAATGTCCATTCGCAAATCTAGGGATTTTCGTTTCTCTTAGGAGTCTACAAGTGACGCATGCATGCTCCAAGCACGCTTGCCGTCTACCCTTGCAATCCTTAACCTGCCAAGATTAGAACAATCACCAAGCCCCATAATCTTCGACAAGTCCCACATAGTAGGTTTATCCTACATGTGTGGGGAGAAATTAATTCTCTCACATATGGGTATATCCAACCATGTGAAGAAAGCGAAAAACCAAAGAGATCGAATAGATGTTAGGAACGAAAAACTTACAATTTTTCTTACTTAGAAAAATCCATGCGCATATGCAAATTTTCAAAAAATTTCAGATGGCATGTGAGCATACAATGAAAGCATAAAACACCGTTCGAGTTCGCAAGTAGGCTCTGATACCACTGTTGGGAAACCCCAGGGATTTAAAAATTTAAAACAAGCACAGCGGAAGCAATCTCCGAAACAGGCAAGTCCCAAAAACCCAGAAGATCGAGTCATGCGAGGGAATCGACACAGTGAGTAGAAGATGATACCTTGTAGCGAAGACAAAGGATGTGATGTGCCCAAATGTACTCCCTCTGCAGTCTCGCACACAACCGATGCTCGAGTTATCTTCCTCCACGCCCGGTGCTAGCCTCGGGAAGAAGATCCACGCCTCTGGGAGTCTTCCTCAAGAACTTGCGCCACTCACAAGTAGAAGGCGCCAAGGAAAGGGATGATGGAAAAATGCTGCCAAGGTCCAACCTTGCAGCCGCCCAGAGAAGAGGGAAGAAGAGAGGGGAGATGACGCCAAGGAGAGAAATCTTCCAAAAACCAAGTTGGCGCCAACTCCTCACCCCCTCTTCTTTTATAGAAAACATGGTGACCCTTGGAATTCCGCAGAGACCTTTGGAATTCCGCAATAAATTCATAATTAATCTCTGAATTAATTCATCAATAATAATAGAATTAAATTCAGAATTAATTATAGAATTAAAGTCTCATAATGACCCATTAAAACCTTGAATTAAAGTTTCATAATGGTCATTAATAGCATGACTCTTAAAATTCTGAATTAAATTCATCATTAATCTTGGAATTATTTACAGAATTAATTACAACATTAAATACAGAATTTAATTCCCAGAATTAAATACAGTATTTAATTCACCATGATGTTTATTGGGCCAGACAACTTATTGTCATGGCCCATTAGGCCTAACGGCCCATTGGGTCTCATGCCCCAATTGGGCTCCATGCCCATTGGGCTTGGAGGCCCATTAGTCCATGCTCTAATCTTAGACTTTTTTTGGCCCATTTGGCCCCTTTGACCTATTGGGCCCATTTGGCCCATCTGGCCCAAAAAAAAAGTTATCTCCAATAAATCCCTTCCATCTCATCAGGCACAATGGCGCTAATGAATTCTCCCAAATAGATCCGAGTTATCCAATAACTCGATCATTAGGCTGCTTGATCAATATGAGAACCCGAGTTTCAAGTTGTGCGACCATATAGGTTCCTTTGACGTTGGCAGTGATGAACTCAGGTCATCACAAGGAGTGAGTGGCACCTAGCAGTGCATCGCTGCTACCCAAGTCTTCAGAATGGATATTAACATCGACATCCCCCATCATCACAACAAGATACCGATGCATTATAGTCTCTTTGCCAAACTGATATCCAATTGGACAAAGTGTGTCACCACTTTGTTTTCACTAGGGCCGTTCAAAAAACCAACCGAACCGAACCGAACCGAACGGGCGATTAACCGAATGGATCGGTTCGGTTCACAGTCGATTTTTTTGGTATAATAGTTAT
>JANTFE010017907.1:17352-34203 GCA_027562315.1 Costus pulverulentus
TTAATGGTTAAAGGTTGTTTTGCAAGTTAGTAGGTCATGGGTTCAAAACCCATTCACTACAACTTAAAAATTAATTATTTTACATATATAATAACAAAATAATAATATTTAATAATTAAAGTTATTTTAAAAATTAATTTTTTAAAATATTTAATAGTCAAAGTCAACTTTTTAAAATAAATTTAGTAAATAAATTATAATCAGTTAACCGTGGTTAACCGGTCCAACGGTTCGGAAATGGTTCTCGATTTTTCCGAACCGAATAGTTCGGTTAACCGATTGACCATGGTCAACGGTTCGGTTAACCGAACCATGAATATGCATAGTTTTCACCCAATTTCATGGTCATGACTAAATTAGGCTTTCACCTAGCTATGGTCATACACTTTCAGTCATGCAACCATAGGGGGGCCCCGTGGATATTAAGCTACCAGCAAGAAGAGGCAAATCCTATATGTGTTCATTGATCTTCTCATATGGGTTATGACATATCCAATGACAACCGTTATGACCTCCCTACTACGACGAGGTGTTAGGTTGTATCAAAGCATGTCCCTAACCATATAGAAGAGTCAATGATTTCAAGTCAAGGGATCAATGTATCTCCTGTCACTTGTGAGCTTAACTCATGACACCAAGTTAGAGCCTCACAGCGGGTCGGTCCAGTATGTCCACCACTGATATACCCATATGCCTGCGTTAGCACCCCATGCCTAACCAGCCCATATACCAGTCTTACATGTACCAGAGCTATCCCTTATCCACTCAGGTACTCGACTGGGGACACATCGTTTGAGTACAGATACAATCTGTCTCTAGGGACATTATTATCCATGTACATAATCGCAGATGTAAACATATCATAATAACGATAATGCCAAAATGATATATTAAATATCAATATCAAGTAGTACATCATAGACCAATAACAGGTCTAAGGGTATAAACACTAACAACAAAATACACATGGATCGGGAGGGCGACGAAAATTTTTTGACCTGCAAAATTTTGCAGCACTGTGAGAGGCTATCGTATAAATTTTATACAATAGCCTTTTATACCATATTAACGTATAACATTTTATACAATATTATCATATAAATTTATACGATAATGCTTTATACGATAGCAAAAAGCTCTCACAAAAGGGACCCTTCTGCGTGAGCTTGCAAGAAGGGCCCCCTTTTGGAAAAAAATTTTCTAGGGCGACCACAACTGGCTGTGGAATTGGATTACAAAAGAGTTGTAGATCTCGAAATTACATCCAGGCTAGGACTTGCAACCAATCAAGCTTCACGTACTTTGCATTTTGTTGCTACGTTGGCCAAATGACTTGTATAGTAATTATCTAATAACATTTATCCTTCTGAAAAAGAAATAATAATATAATAATAATCTTAAGTCATAAATTTAGTAAATAATTTGTCATAGATCAGTGGGAGGGTCGAGATTGGATCGAGGTAGAGTAGGTCAACTTTACCATTCTTCCATTTAGTATGTAACCGAGTGTGATGGCGAACTCGGCGGTATGTGTGAAGCGGCTCACGCATCATTATAAAATTTATTCCTTACCATTTTTGAGTATAAAGATTTGCCTTTTATACACCTTTTTGTCGTCTTTTTCATTCCCGCTTCCGGCGGGCTGATGTCATCAGCACGCATACACACATAATCATCTCTTGAGCGCGAGCGCGAGAATGGGTCTGCTCGCTTGGGGTTTTCCCTTTTGCGAATCAGCCTACTATTATAAATACCATAGGAAAGAGCCAAGCTGGGCGGCCAAGCGAGAATCAATGTCCACAGAAAAAATTTCCTAGGCGAGTACGTCACCTAGGAATGGCGAGCGGTAAGAGATCCCACCATATAGAATGTTTTAAATTATGTTATCATCAGTCATCAAGTGTTGTGTAGGTTTGTACGAATTTTAAGACAGTATCTACGATATAAATTTCTTTCGCTCGGTATTCTTAGGCGAGGTCGTCACATAAAAAATTTTCTCATGTCCACAGACAAGAACCCTTCCACCATAAAGCTCTTCGGAGCGATCATCACGCGTCCGTGGAGATTGCAGCTGCCGCCGAAAAAGGTTGCCGGAAGTAATGAGGAAGAGAGCAAGTAGGTGGCGTTACTTGCGGCGGCCCAGCAGCTGCGCGCAAAAGAGGCTCCGCCCATGGGGACAGATGGCGGCGATAAGAAAAAAAATTTGACAGTAGGGTATTTTACTGCCGGACTTAAAAGTCATAACACAGTTTCGTAAAATGAAACAGTAGATTTTCTAAAATATTAAGATGCGAACCATTTCACAAAACCCTACGCTATCATTATCGTAAAGTACACACTCACAGTGGGGGTACCCTGCTGCCACTCCCCGCTGCCGAAATTTTTTCGGCGACAAGGTGAACATTCATCTACGGAATCTTCTACTTGTGATCGCTTCGGATGTCAAAAACGCGTTTGAGCATATATTTTATTTTTCAGAATTATCCCCGATTAAAAAATATATAGTTCTGTTGTTGAGATAAATTTGCAGCTCACATATCACAAATTCAGCGAAACAGCTGCTACTGAATAAACCCAGATTAGGGTGGCTATTGCTTTTGTATTTTTCGTTAGATCATTATCTTGAGAGAATTTATTATGTTGGCTAGTACTATGACATTAGATTTCTATCAAGGGGCATAATGAATCAACTAACGGAGCATTGCGCTTTCATCGAAATTGCCCAGTCAACATCATTCTATAGAATTAATTATACGAGAAATATTAGTAGAGAAAGGTCTACATAAAGTTTACTATGCGCAATTGCCTCCATTGAATTTCAAGAATTTATGACCATTTAAGAGCTACAATATTTTATATATGTTACTGCCCCTTGTAATCTTTTTTTTTAAAAAATACCATTTAGATGTTCAATTTTACCTCCACATTACATAGTTTATGGTCTTGGATACCTAACTAGGTACTGGCGAGTGGCATTGAGATTGGTTGACAACCTTCATTTTGGTTTTGTATAATAAGGGGACAATAAACTTGCACTAATATAGAGCACGGCAATTTGAGTGAGGCTAAAGTTTGATGTATAGAATGAAGAAAGATATGCTGAATATCATGTAGCATATTCAGCACTAATGGAGAGTATTGAGATGTGATTTCGTCTTATGATATTCTTATGGGTTTAGTATGACGAGTATGCCATATGGTATTCTTATGGCTATTGTTTCATATGTGTGATCCTATCTTGCCCTTAGGCATGAATCAGTTGAATGGGAATCTAAATTATGGCACCACAACTTTCGGTTGTGGTTGAACTCAATTACTTATATTTGGGGATCTTCTTCTTGTTAATGAGACTCACGACAAACATAGACCAATGATGGATTGTGGGCATTCTTTTATTAATATTGAGACCCACGATGCACTGTGGGTAGCCGTGATGGACTATGGGTAGCTGTGATGGACTGCGGTATACTCATATCTTCGGTAGTGGGATGCTGAGTGAGGACCAACACATTGAGTTATCCGTGTGATAAGACTTAAGGTAGTCTCATTAGTGGGACAACGGAGTTCACCTATTGTGGATACAGGTCAAGGTAGATGTCGCCCATCGGTGGACGAACCATTTGTCATAGGCCATCCGAACCAAAGGTGAGTCACTTGATTTCTTGGACGAGGATCGGGATGATATGTAGTGGCGTGGCGGAACCACATGGAGGAGAGTGGGGGCAAATGGCCCCACTCAATTTGTTCAAATTATCTATATATATATATATATATATATATATATATTTAATATTACAAGCATATAAATTTTGATTTGCCTTCACTAATTTTTTTTATATGCCTAATATTGTCCCCATGTACCTATTGCCACCATATACTTTTGGGTCCTGAATCTGCCACTAGTGATAAGGTTCACCAAACGCAATCAAATTAGGGTTATCCTACTCTCCAACTCGGCCTAGGGTGAGGACAAGCTGCAGATGACACTCTAGTTCAAAGGCTAGCCGAGTTGAGGAACTAGCTCAGCTTAGTCCCTCCCGCAGGTATATTGGATATTGTTGAACCTGTTATGACATGAGCATAGAGATTGGAGGGTTATGCAGCTAAGTGGATTAACACAGCCATTTCTGGCTTAAGTAGGCTGCCTTACACTTAACATGAAAAAATATGGGCGTAATACCATGGGCAAAATATGGGCATAATACCCGGGCAAAATATGGGCATAATGGAGGCTTATATATACTTAATGGAAACTCCTCTCCTCTCACGATTGAATACTGTGTTCCAGATTCAATTTCTGAGCAACTTCTCCTTTGCCTATTCTAGGGTTCTCTCATCTAGATTATTCCATCATTGGTCAAGGATCTGGCGGTGAACCAAAGTGTTCTTCTTTGGTTTGGAGAAGTAGAGCTATTGGGAGACAACTTCATTGGGGCGATAACACCCATTCAACAACCTACCACCCACAGTTCCCCTCATTAGGTTCTTCCTTGCTGTCTTTGGCTACTTCCTTGTTTCGGCGGTTGGATTTTGTTGCTGATTAGCCTCATATGAGGTTGTGTTTGTTTCTGTTCTGGCACTTTGGCATTTTTGGCTTTTAGCCCTTGTAGCTAGGTATACTTCCTGACTCCTCTAGCGAGGATTTCTGAACACGATCATCTTGTGTTTTCTCCTAGTTTTTGGACGTGCTCTCTTGTTGTGTTTTCTCTTGGTCTCTAACGATGGTACTCCATGTCCTTGCATATTGTTGGCTGTGGTTTCTAGTGGTTGATGTTGGGAAACCCCGGGGATTTTAAAATTTTACAGACAAGCACAGCAGAAGCAATCCCCGAAACAGGCCACTCCCAAAAACCCAGAAGATCGAGTCCTACGAGGAGATCAACACAGTGAGTAGAAGATGATACCTTGATGCAAATTAAGTAATGCAATGCAGACGCCCAAATGTGCGCCCCCTGCAGTCTCGTACACAGCCGAACCTCGAATCCTCTTCTTCCACGCCCGGTGCTAGCGTCGGGAAGAAGATCCACGTCTTTGGGAGACTTCCTCAATCACTTGCGCCAACTCCAGAGGAGATGTCAAGGAGAGGAGGTGGAGCTTCGTTGGAGTCCAACTCTTGGAGCACTCCACCAAGATCCGAACCGGAATCAACCGAAGCCAAAGTACAACTTTGGAGACGAGGGCCCCAAGCAACTTCCAAAGTTCCGAACTCACTAAAGGGAAGAGGAGAGGCAATAGGCGAACATCTCTCTCCCTCTTTCCAGGAGTGGCGACAAGGGGGACAAGGGTGCAATAGTTCAAGAAGATGCGATGAGGAGGGAGGAAGGGGGTTTATATACCCATGAATAGGTGCACCTCTTCACTAGTGAAGAGGCACACCTCTTCATGAAGAGACACACCTCTTCAAGAGGTAAAACTCATTTCGCTCACTCCAAGTGCCATGCGCCCAAGTACATTCACCCACTCCAAGTGACAAGCTCCAAGCTTCTCACCTTAAGAAGATGTCCAACTTGGATTTGTCCACCTCAAGGAAATGCGCCAAGCTCACTCCAAGTAGCTTGCGCCATTCCATTTGGCCCATTGGCCCAAATGGCTTATTGAGCCCATTTGGCCTATTAGCCCAAATGACCCATTGGGCCCATTTGGCCTACTAGGCCCAAAAACAAGTTAGCTCCAAATGATTCCTTTCATCTCATCTAGCACAGTGGTGCTGATGGATTCTCCCAAATAGATCTGAGTTATCTAATAACTCAATCAATAGGCTACTCAATCAATACGAGAACCCGAGTTTTAAGTTGTGTGACCCTGTAGGTTACTCAGACGTTGGCAGTGATGAACCGAGTCATCACAAGCAGTGATTGGCACCTAGCAGTGCATCGCTGCTACCCAAGTCATCGGAATGGATATCAACATCGACATCCCCATCATCGCAACAAGGTACTGATGCATTACAGTCTCTTTGCCGAACTGATATCCGATTGCACAAAGTGTGTCACCACTTTATTTTTCACCCAATCTCATGGTCATGACTAAATCAGGCTTTCACCTGGGTATAGCCATACACTTTCAGTCATGCAACCATAGGGGGGCCCCGTGGATATCAAGCTTCCCGTAGGAAGGAACAAATCCCAATGACAACCGTTATGACCTCCCTGCTATGGCGAGGCGTTAGGTTGTATCAAAGTATGCCTCTAACCATATAGAAGAGTCAATAACCTCAAGTCAAGGGATCAATGCATCTCCTGTCACATGTGAGCTTAACTCATGACACCAAGTTAAAGCCTCACAGCGGGTCGGTCCAGTATATCCACCTCTGATATACCCATATGTCTGCGTTAGCACCCCGTGCGTAACCAGCCCATATACAGTCACACATGTACCAGAGCTGTCCCTTATCCACTCAGGTACTCGACTGGGGACACACCGTTTGAGCACAAATACAATCTGTCTCCAGGGACATTATTATCCATGTACATAATCACAGATTTAAACATAGCATAATAACGACAATGCCAGAATGATATATTAAATATCAATGTCAAGTAGTACAAGATGGACCAACAACGGGTCCAAGGGCATATATACCAATAATCTCCCACTTGCACTTAGACTTAGTTGTTGAGAAATCTCAACCCTATGTCCCTCGCATGACCATCACGCTTCTGCTGCGCCAAAGCCTTGGTCAGTGGGTCTACCAGATTATTGTCTTTGTCAACTATGTTTATCCTGACATCACCTCTATCAATGATCTCCCAGATCAGGTGAAATCTACTGAGAATGTGTTTGGATTTTTTGATGAGACCGTGG
Source organism: Costus pulverulentus (assembly GCA_027562315.1). NCBI lineage: Eukaryota > Viridiplantae > Streptophyta > Magnoliopsida > Zingiberales > Costaceae > Costus > Costus pulverulentus. The sequence goes on from JANTFE010017907.1 coordinate 24,157, forward strand.
TTCCTTTGCCTGTGCCATCGCTTTATTGTTGTCACAATAGAGCTCAATCGGATCCACAGCAGTTAGAACCACCTAAAGTTTAGAAATGAACTTCCGAATCCAAACGGCTTATTTGGCTGCCTCAAAAGCAACGGTATACTCAGCCTCGGTCGTAGAATTAGTTACAATGGATTCCTTAGAGCTCTCTTAGCTCATAGCACCTCTACTCAATCTGAACACATAGCTTGTCTGCGATCTGAAGTCATCAGGGTCAGACTGGAACAATGCCTCAGTGTAGCCCTGAACACTGAGCTCTTCCTGTCCCCCATAGACGAAGAACCATTCTTTAGTTCTTCTCAGAAACATAGAATGTTCTTTACAGCCACCTAGTGCAGCAGACCTGGATTGGATTGGTATCGGTTGGTTATGCTCACAGCATAAGCCACGTCTGGTGTAGTACAGAACATCGTGTACATGATCGAACCTACTGCCGAAGCATAGGGCACTCAACTCATGTCGTCCCTCTCAGCCTGTGTGACGGGACACTGGCTCTTGGAGAGAATAAGGTCATGTCTCACTGGAAGGTATCCTTTCTTATATTGCTCTAAGCTGAACCTCTCCAGGACCTTATCAATGTAAGTACTCTGACTAAGGGCTAGGAACTTTTGGATCTATCCCGGTAGATCCTCACGCTTAGGATATAGGCGTCCTCCCCTAAGTCTTTCATCTCGAAACACTTCCCCCCCAACCATTTCTTCACAGCTTGAAGACTAGGTATGTCGTTTCCGATGAGTAGTATGTCGTCGACATATAGGACCAGAAATGTCACCAAGCTCTCACTGAATTTTCTGTATACACAGGCGTCATCTTCGCTTTTTGATGAAGCCATAATCTCTTACTACTTCATCAAATCGAATATTCCAACTTCGAGAGACTTGCTTTAATCCATAAATGGATCTTTTTAGCCTGCAGACCTTATTGGCCTCTGCAGGATGGATGAAACCATCAGGTTGTGTCATAAACACATCCTTTGTCAGCTTCCCGTTAAGGAACGCTGTCTTTACATCCATCTACCATATCTCATAATCGTGATATGCAGTAATAGCAAGCATGATTCGAATGGATTTGAACCTGGTAGCTGGCGAGAAGGTTTAATCATAGTCCACTCTGTGAATTTGTCTGAATCCTTTAGCCACAAGTCTACCCTTATAGGTAATTATGTTGCCATCCATGTCAGTCTTCCTCTTGAAGACCCATTTACACCCTATAGGTTTTACCCCATCAGGTAGCTCAACCAAATCCCAGACTTGGTTAGCCGACATGGAATCCATCTCGGATCTCATGGCCTCAAGCCATTTCTCGGAGTCCGGTCCAGCGACCGCCTCATCATAGGTCCTGGGTTCATCCTCAATGATGAAGATCCTGTCGTGTTGGGTCGACAGCGACCCGTACCTCTCAGGTGCACGATGAATCCTCCCAGACCTACGCAGGGCCTGTGTGTGAGCCTCCAGTTGCCCAGCAAACTGGTGCCGGTGGCTCAGGTTCCATCTCTGTGTCGTTTGGTTGCACTTGGACCTCGTCCAAGTCAAACTTTCTCCCATTGACTTCTTTCATGAGAAATTCTTTCTCTAGAAAGACAACACCTCGAGCAACAAAAACTTTGTTCTCGCTGGGAATATAGAAGTAATATCCTTTAGTTTCCTTAGGATACCCCATAAACACGCATTTATCAGATCTGGGTTCTAGCTTGCTAGAATCCTGATGTTTGACATAAGCCTCACATCCCCAGACTCTAATAAAAGAGAGATTCAGTCGTCTCCCACTCCATACCTTGTACGGAATCTTGGAGACACTCTTAGATGGAACATTATTCAGTATGAGAGAAGCTGTCTCGAGTGCATGGCCCCAAAACGAGGGAGGTAGAGTTGCATGACTCATCATAGATCAAACCATGTCCAACAAAGTTCGATTTCTCCTTTCAGACACACCATTCCATTGAGGTGTTCCAGGAGGAGTGAGTTGGGATAGAATCTCACACTCTCTAAGATAATCAAAGAACTCACCGCTCAGGTACTCTTCACCACGATCTGATCGAAGAGCCTTAATAAATCTACCAAGCTGGTTCTCTACTTCATGTCTAAACTCCTTAAATTTCTCAAAGGATTCGGACTTATGTCTCATCAAATAGACAAAACTGTATCTACTGAAGTCATCAGTAAATGTGATGAAGTAGTTGTACCCTCCTCTGGCTTGTTTACTGAATGGCCCACACACATCACTATGTATGAGATCCAACAAACCTCCTGCCCTCTCACCAATCTTGGTGAAGGCTGCTTTTGTCATTTTCCCTAATAAACATGGCTCGCAAGTATCAAACGCCTCCAAGGAGGTTGACTCTAACAATCCATTTGCATGGAGTTGTTGAATGCGATTCTTGTTTATATGGGCTAATCGACAATGCCAAAGGTACGCACCAACTGAACCACTCAGTTTGATCCTTTTATGATTTATGTTACATATAGAGTTATCCATGTCCAAGACATATAATCCATGCACAAGGTACCCTTCCCATAAAACACATTTGCAAATGAAAAAGAACAAGAGTCCTCTTTTATTTCAAATTTAAATCCTTTCCTTGCCAAGCAAGGGATAGATACAATGTTTTTGGTAAGAGAAGGTACATAATAGCAATTAATTAACTCTAGTTGAAGTCCAGAAGGCAGGGAGAGCGTCAAAACTCCTACGGTAACAGTAGCAACTTGTGCTCCGTTTCCAGCACGTAGGTCAATCTCTCCAGGCCGCACCATTCTACTTTTCTTGAGCCCCTGCATATTTGTACAAATATGAGCTCCGCATGCAGTATCCAATACCCATGACATTGATGTAGAAAGGTTGACTTCGGTAACATAAATACCTGAGCCAGAAGACGAAGCCTTGCTTCTCTTCTCCTCGTTCTGAAATCGCACCATGTCCTTCAACATGTGAGGTGGCACTCCACATGAATAGCACCTATTATTCCTGATCCTTTCCATCTTTAGTTTCAGATCCTTGGTCAAACCTTTCGGCTCACCACACTGAATGACTACTGTAGGAGGGTTAAGCTCAACCAATTCATTAAAGAGCTGCCTTAGATTAGAAATAATCTCAGAAGCATTCTTAGATTCATGTTGCCCTCTAAATTCAGGTGCTATATTGGTTAGCATCAAATTAGCAACCTCCAAAGTATTAGCCTGATGCTTATCAAAAGCATCCTTCTCAGCCGCTGAGGCCGAGCATGGAAGTGGCTCTGGAATAGGTTGCTCAAGGACATAAAGCTTCCTCTCGAGCTTAAGGACAATTCTCAAGTTCCGATACCAGTCCATCAAGTTGAATCCAACCAACTTGTCCTTTTCCAGGATAGATCGCAGTGACCATCTGCTATTGTTCGTAGCCATTGATTTACAACAACCAAGAAAGCAGATTAGTACTATTTCGAATCATTTAATCAGGACTTGCATTAAATGATTATGGCTCCCACTATTTTAACCGAATTGACAACCCCAAAGTCAATTGGAAAATCCGAGATTTCCTAGTGAGATGGGATCCTTATTCCACATGAGGCTTCGCGTCCCACGAGGGTGAGATGAGATGCACAAAGTGACTTATGCTTCGTAAGGTAGGCACGTCGGCCGATTGCCCCAAGGGCAATTCCTTTTTCCATGACAGTTCAAGCATTTCGTGCCCAGCTTGGGCTGGAACAATACAAAACCCTAACCTCTCGAGGCTGCCTCTAGAGTTCCATCATGTGGCCACCACATATGAAAAACCAGTCAAGTATATCCTGACCGTTATGCCAGGGCCAATGAGTTTCCTTGCGAAGACGCGCCCAGTTAAAACGGACTGGGAAACCATTGCCACCACACGCCTTCTAAAGATAAGTGGGTGTGTCCCACGAGGGTGGAAAACAATTCACAACACCACTGATCGATAGCTTGACGAGGGCTACGCATCAGAAGGCTACAGACTTGATATTGTTTTGAGGGTTTTTCAGGTCTCATCCTCTCAGTTTTATCTTTTGTCTAACATTACAGGCATGCAATCCTATAGTGATAACAAAAAGATAAAACACATCCAGGCATGCTTTAGCAAAAATTAAAACAATAAACAAGCGATGTGGTCATAGCCTAATCAACACATTGAACCATCACATGCCAAAGGATGTTCAATGCTTGACCTAGGTGACAAGCCCCAACAAGACCTAACCTAGCCGCCACCAAGCTTTATCTTCAAGTGCGGCTTCAAGGTCCTCCACATCAAGGCATAGCACGCAAACCCAAGGGTTCGGCCAAGACATTGATGGCTCCTCCATGCATGATGGGCCATCATGCTTGTGCCAAGAGGGATAGCTCACGAACCCTACGGTTCGGCCAAGCCCTTACTTGCGCCACCAAGCAAGATGTGCCATCATGGTTGATGCGCCAAGATGTAAGCTCCATGAGGGATGCGCCCCTAATCTTCTTTGTGTGTTTACAAAACAAAAAGAAAAAGCGGCAGGCAGGCCTCACATAAATACATCACAGGCATACAAGGGGCTTGACTATGACCACAACACGATGCACAATCATCTCATACTTTTCTATATGCTCATGGAAACATAAAACTTCAGTTTTAGTTTCTTAGAAAACATGTCTTTCAACCTCAACGTCCGTTCGCAAATCTAGGACTTTTTGTTTCTCTCAGGAGTCCACAAGTGACGCATGCATGCTCCAAGTACGCTTGCCGTCTACCCTTGCAATCCTTAACCTGCCAAGATTAGGACAACCATATGCCCATAATCTTCGACAAGTCCCACACAGTAGGACTATCCTACATGCGTGGGGAGAAATTAATCCTCTCACATATGGGTCTAACCCACCATGTGAAGAAAGCGAAAAACCAAAGAGATCGAATAGATGTTAGGAATGAATAACTCACAATTTTTCTTACTTAGAAAAATTCATGCTCATATGCAATTTTTCAAAAAAAAATTCAGATGGCATGTGAGCATACAATAAAAGCATAAAACACCGTTCAAGTTCGCAAGATGGCTCTGATACCACAGTTGGGAAACCCCGGGGATTTTAAAATTTTATAGACAAGCACAGCGGAAGCAATCCCTGAAACAGGCCAGTCCCAAAAACCCAGAAGATCGAGTCTTGCGAGGAGATCAACATGGTGAGTAGGAGATGATACCTTAATGCAAATTAAGTGATGCGATGCAGGTGCCCAAATGTGCGCCCTCTGCAGTCTCACATACAGTCGAACCTCAAATCCTCTTCTTCCACGCCCGGTGCTAGCCTCAGGAAGAAGATCCACGCCTTTGGGAGACTTCCTCAATCACTTGCGCCAACTCTAGAGGAGATGCCAAGGAGAGGAGGTGGAGCTTTGTCGGAGTCCAACTCTTGAAGCATTCCACCAAGATCCGAACCGGAATCAACCGAAGCCAAAGTCCAACTTTGGAGAGGAGGGCGCCAAGGAACTTCCAAAGTTCCGAACTCACTAAAGGGAAGAGGAGAGTCAATGGGCGAACATCTCTCTCCCTCTTTCCAGGAGTGGCGACAAGGGGAACATGGGTGCAAGAGTTCAAGAAGATGCGATGAGGAGGGAGGAAGGGGGTTTATATACCCATGAATAGGTGCATCTCTTCACTAGTGAAGAGGCACACCTCTTCATGAAGAGACGCACCTCTTCAAGAGGTAAAACCCATTTCCCCACTCCAAGTGCCATGCGCCCAAGTACATTCACCCACTCCAAGTGAGAAGCTCCAAGCTTCTCTCCTTAAGAAGATGTCCAACTTGAATTTGTCCACCTCAAGGAAATGCGCCAAGCTCACTCCAAGTAGCTTGCGCCATTCCATTTGGCCCATTGGCCCAAATGGCTTATTGAGCCCATTTGGCCTATTAGCCCAACTTGGTCTATTGGGGCCATTTGGTCTACTAGGCCCAAAAACAAGTTAGCTCCAAACGATTCCTTTCATCTCATCTAGCACAGTGGTACTGATGAATTCTCTCAAACATATTTGAGTTATCCAATAACTCAATCAATAGGCTACCCGATCAATACAAGAACCCGAGTTTCAAGTTCTGCGACCCTGTAGGTTCCTCAGACGTTAGCAGTGATGAACCGAGTCATCACAAGCAGTGATTGGCACCTAGCAGTGCATCGATGCTACCCAAGTCATTGGAATGGATATCAACATTGACATCCCCATCATCGCAACAAGGCACCGATGCATTACAGTCTCTTTGCCGAACTGATATCCGATTGGACAAAGTGTGTCACCACTTTATTTTTCATCCAATCTCATGGTCATGACTAAATCAGGCTTTCACCTGGGTATGGCCATACACTTTCAGTCATGCAACCATAGGGGAGCCCCGTGGATATTGTCGTGATCCGCAAGTGCACGGATACTCGAAATAATAAAGAAAGTATCGAATCCACAGGGACCTACGTTGTCGAATACTAAATAGCTGATTTCTTACTATCTAGGCTAATCGAAGTAGTGAGAATAGAAATTGGAAGCTAAAAACGGAATTATCAGAGAGAAAAGCTGAGACTAGGGTTTCGTTCACTTTAACTTTTATGAGTTAGATATGAATAAGGATTTCGTTAGTTCAAATTTATCATGATGAAGATGTAATTTACTAAATAAAAGGGTTGTTTTACTTTCATGCAAACAACCGCATAGGGATTTATCCTCACTTTCGCGCAAGATTCTTCCCAACGCTGGAGATAAGTAAATAATCAAACAATGAATTCTAGGATCCCTTTCGTGCATCCAAATTCAATATTGATAATCTCTAGTGGAGATTCAAGGATCACTTTCGTGCATCTGAGTCTCGACACTAGTTTTACTCATGGATCTCCAACGTTCTGATCCTTGCTTTCGCACAAGATCTCCACGTTTGACAAATAGACTCGATCTATAGGTTCATGTTATAATTATGACAATTAATCTACTAGAACAGATCAAATTAGATCTAACCTAAGGAAGGGATCCTCACATGCAATTCTAGGGTTCCAAATTCTCAAGCAATTACCTTTCGGTCTCAAGCGAAAATTCTAAGAACATAATTAGTAACATGAACTTATAGAGAGTCTAACTACAATTATCACATGAGCAAAATCATCATGGTAATATTAAACTAAACGAAATAGTAAAAATAGTCATCTAGTCATTGGAAATCAAGTGAATTACTCCCTCATGTCCCAAAAGTAGTTTAAGCTATCATCATGAATGAATTACAATAGATCATGGTTTCAGAGGATCGAAAATCAAAGTAAAAGAGAAGTTTAGAAAATACAGCACGGCTGTGAAATACTTCACAGCCGTAATTTTGCACGAACTGTCGATGAACAGTGCCGGCGACTCCTTTTTCTTTGATTTCTCTTCCAATCGATCTCCTTTCGGTCTGAAACTTCTGGCACGTTGTCTCCTCCTTCAGACGAAGCTTCAGTATGAAAATTACGGCCGAAGAAAGTCTAGATCGAGCGCGGCGATGAAACCCTAGGCGGCGGTGTGGATCACGATTTCTCCCTCGATAGTGCACAAAATTTGGGGCTTTTGGTCTCTCCGTAATCCTCTCATGAAAAGCTCCCTTTTGCTTCTTACGGTATCCAATTTAGTGTTCTGGATCGCCCGTAATCCTCTCCGAAAAAATTGGGCGTTGAAGTTGACCAGGGCGTCGCGTTCAGAACAGGAATTACGGCAGTGGAATTGTTTACGACACTGCCGTAAAATCGCTCGAGTCTTCTGTTTTGATGTCGTCTGGGAATTACGGCACCGTAATCTGGTTTATGGTAGTGCCAAAAAATCGATTGAACTCTTTGTTCGCGAACGTCTGGAAATTACGGCCCGTGTAGTTTCTTACGGTAGTGCCGTAAAATCGGGCGAAGTTTCTGTTCTAAAGCGCTCCGAAATATGGTACCGTAATATTTCTTACGGCGGTGTTGTAAAATTAGAAAAACTTTATGTTCAAAAATTCTTCAAAATACGGCAGGGCTCGGATTTTACGGTATGGTCTGGAATTACGGTACCGTAAAATATATTACGGCACTACCATAATTTGCTGACTTGCTCCGTTTTGCATGAAATTTCTTGGGTGATCTTCTCTTGATGATGGGAATCCTTCTATGTATTTGATGTTGTTTGAAAATGCCTAAGAATAGTGTCTTTTTACCTGAAAATCATCAAAAACTGAAAAGAGTGTAGATTCTGCAGATATTGATAGAATATGGCATAAAAGCAGGCGAAGTCTATGAATATGACATATAAATACCAATAAAATTGCATAGAAATCACGATGGATTTCGGTGTCATCAAACACATAAGGCTCAAACTTTGCTTGTCCTTAAGCAAAAACCAAAAAAATTCAAAAATTGATCATAGGCATAGACTTTCTCATGGAAAATAAATTTCTAACATACAATCACCAATGAAAATTCTTCATTAGTTGCATCATAAAATTTTAAAACAAATATATCGCCTTCTGAATCTAATTCTCAAGATTCACAACTTAGTCAAATAAAACTTCGCAACTTACATAAAAGAAAGAATTTCAATCTCAAAACTTTATCCAATTTTCAGTTTAGGTTTATCATACTTTTGCCTACAGGAATAGGATATCCGAAATCTTTTTCCACTCATATTTTTCTTTTTCTTTTTGTTTTTGGATGGTATGTACCTATATAGATACATACTTTTTGTTTCTTTTTGTATCAATCATATTCTCTAATTCGATTACCACCTTTTTTCTGGTGACGAAATCGGAGTACACTGACCACATAGTCAGTGTAATAGAACTCATGTCTTTTTAGTATTGGGAATCTTTACCAAAGACAGCGGAGTTAATGTGAATAGATTCCCCTCATTTCTTTTTAGACTTCAACCCATGTCGTTCGATACCTATCAATTTTACACAGTGCCAAGAAGGGGAGTTTCTCACTATTTTTGTGGATTTTGGATTCCTTTTCCCAATAAATAGTAAAATAAACAAAACCTCAATTAGACTAGTCAATCAATATCAATTCAAGTATTCATACTCATATGCTGATTTTATTCAAGAAGTAGTTTCACTTTTAAATCAAATTTTCAAACAACATATCTCCCTAGAATCTTACTCCTTAACCAATGAAGAATTTCAAAAGTAGATATGTATAAGAGAAATAAATTTGACATGATAGGTCTTATTCTAGTCTCAATTTTGGATTCACTCATCAACATCAAACATCAATTCAAGCCATATATGATAATCCCAAAGGTAGATCAAGGCCACAAATCAATCATCTAAATCAAAAGATTATCATGTAGATGGAGTAGTGGTGGTAGACACAAAAACATGAGTCAATGATGAAACCCAAAAGGTGAATGGGAGAGGATACTTACAAAATTTTATCAACTTTTTGTGCTGAGCTTTCTTTTTCTTCTCTTCTCCGTGCTTCTTTTTTAGAAATAAAAATTAATTCTAAGATAAAACTAAGATAAAAGTAAATAAAAGGAAGTGTACTAAAGTTAGAAAGCTTGGGTTGCCTCCCAAGAAGCGCTAATTTAAAAGTCTTTAGCTTGACCCTTTAACGCTCAGACCTGATCGTGGTTCATCTAAATAAAAACTCTCTTTTTCTTCAATTAGTTCTTCTTGATAATAGTCCTTAAGTCTCTAACCATTAACCTTGAATTCTCCTATTTCTTCACTCCATACATCCACGGCTCCATAAGGATAAGCTTTCTTTACCTGAAAGGGACCAGACCATCGAGACTTAAGTTTTTTAGGAAAAAGTCTCAATCTAGAATTGAATAAAAGAACAAAGTCACCTGGTTGGAAATCTCTCCTGAAAATATGTCGATCGTGCCATCTTTTTGTCCTCTCCTTGTAAATTTTTGCATTCTTATATGCAGAGAGTCTAATCTCGTCTAACTCATTCAATTGTAATTTTCGTTTCTCCCCCGCACTCTTTAAATCAAAATTCAGCATCTTGATTGCCCAGTATGCTTTGTGTTCAAGTTCCATAGGCAGGTGACATGATTTTCCATAAATCAATTGAAACGGA
>JANTFE010017913.1:14162-28613 GCA_027562315.1 Costus pulverulentus
TAGGAAACCATAATAATCGCATGACTTAAGCACATGATCAACCTTGTAAGAACAAGTTAGAGTGTTACCATTGCCATGATGTAAGTGCGGCGTGGAAGATAAAAGGGGTGAGTGCCTCTTCTACAAAGGTGTCACACACAAGATGATGTAAACTTCTTCCTTGTGCTCCTTGTGCTAGCAAAGACACCAAGGAGTCTTTGATCGTGTCTTGGAGAGGAGATGTGCACCCTTGGTTGGTCGAATTTCTTCCTTGTCGTGAAGATGATCAAGAGGCGAAAAAGAGGAAGCACACTAGAGAGTTCTTTCGAAACCGTGAGGGGAGAGACCAAGAAAGGAAAGTTCGGCCACCACCACACATGGTTAAACCGAAAATGTAACTCCCTTCTTAACTCCCTTCTTAACAATCAAAACTTCCCTCTTAATTGAACCATGCGTTCACTAAGTGAACCGGTTCAATCCCAATTTGGTTCAAGCACCAAATCGAACCAGCCCTGGTTAAGATCTCTTTGAACCAAGTGGCTCAAGATCTAACCACACATCTCATTTAACCTCTTGATATTTACGATCAAGCATCAATTATCCCGATCGAAGCTTACCAATCATATGCCATAACCAATCAAACATGTTTAGACTAGATCTCACTTCCAATCAGAGTTTAAATTGCTTCAAACTGAACTAGAATAATCCTAGTCCACACGATCTGACATAAGTAAGCCAAATCATCAAATTGTGCGACCCTAAGGGTTTCCTTCAATGTCGGTAACGATAACTTACGTTATCACGATCAGAGAGGGGTATCTAGCAACATATCACTGTCTCCCGATATGAAGGAAAGAGTCTTCCAAGACTACTCCCAAACCACAACACAAGTGTGAATCTAATTCATACATGTTACCCTTTGCCACTGGATGTTCTCGTTGAACAAGCGTGTCAAGCTTGTGATTCGAACATGATGAAAATGGTTAGATCAGACGAACATAGTTGTCTGGGTATGGCTATACACATTCTCAACCATTTCGTCCAGGGGGCCCCTTAGAACATCTCACTCCATCTAGGAGAGGCAATCCTATATCTATCACTAGTGCCCTAACAATGACTCATGCCCACTATCCAAGATAATCCTTAATCATTATCTTTCGAATGATATTGAATTACCTCAAGACAATGCCAATCATCACTTAGAAACACAAGTGATCTCAAGTCAGAGGGAATATGCCACTTGCTTGCATATAAGGATTATTCACATTGTGACAAACAATTGAATATCCTAAATAGGGTCAGTCCAGTACATCCAATGTACCTATGTGTCTAAATCTTATTCCATGCTCGAAGCACCCTATAAGATTAGAACACATATTAGTCTCCATCATATCAAGGCTGTCTCGTGTTCACCGAGATATCTCGACTAAGGACAACACTGAATGTTAGCTAAGCTGAACATCATTGAGACATTACTCAGAAGTATACATATAGCAGCAGATAATGTAACAATCTGAATAATAACAATTGCCTTTTTAAAACATATAGATTATACATGATACTGTAAATAATCCAAGGTCTCAAACATTAGCCTTAAGGGCATACCCTAACAGGCATTTGAGATATAGCTTCAGTAAAAGGAATATTAATGTAAATCTTTTTCAACACTTGAAGAAATTTGCCAAATTGTTTATCAGGTTTTGCTTGCACTAACCTTCGTGGAAAGGGTATAGGTGGCCTATAAGGTGGAGGTAAATTAGGTTTAGAATCATCTTTCTCACATAGCACATCCCCTTTTGGTTCATCACCCTTTTGAGGTGGCAAACTACCTTGGGTTTGTTCATGCTCAAAAGATTTTTCTAACTCTAATTCATCATCATGATCATCATTAGGCTCTTTTTCATTATTTACAACTTTCCCTTTAGGTTCTTTTAACTGTTTCCCACTTCTAGTGATAATAGCATTACAGTGCTCCCTAGGGTTCAACTCAGGTTTAGCAGGTAATTTTCCATGGGTCTGTAAGAACTACTAGCATGTTGTGCTATTTGATTTTCCAAGATTTTGTTGTGGGCTGCTAAAGATCCTACTTGAGATGCAAGTTGACTAACCATTCCCTTAAGGTCTTCAATTTCTTTGCTTTGATTTTGCATGAACTTTTCTAGCATGGACTCAATATTTGAATTCTGATTTGTGTTTTGATTTTGATTTGGCTTATTTTGTAATCCTCTATTTTTAGTTTGTCCCTCTACATTGTTATTGTTTTTCCAAGACAGGTTGGGGTGATTTCTCCATCTAGGGTTATAAGTACCAGAATAGGGATCATTGTTTCTACCTTGATTATATTTTCCTAATGCATTAACATGTTCACTAACCTGACTAGCAATGATTTTACAATCTTCAGAGACATGACCATTGTTACCACATATGTCATAAACAAGAGATGAAGAAATAACAGCAGTTTGCATCTTAAATGAATCAAATCTGTTGCATAAAGAGTCTACCTTATGTGCCAAGGTGCGCCAACCATCACTTTCATTCTTACCTTGGGAAGGTTTATAAAGCACTCCTCTCCCTGAAGTCCACTAGTTATGATTCAAAGCCATCTCTCCAAGCAATTTGAAAGCATCATCAATGGTTTTGCTCATAAGAGCTCCTCCTGCAGCAGCATCAACAGTTAGTCTGGTATTATAAAGCAAACCATTATAAAAAGTATGAATTAAAACCTAGTTTTCAATGCCATGGTGAGGACACTTCCGTTGTAAATCATTGAATCGCTCCCATGCGTCACTCAAAGATTCACCATCCTTCTGTTGAAAGCTTGAAATCTGATTTCTCATTTGGATGGTCTTGCTTGGTGGGAAATATTTCATCAAGAAGGCATTTGATAACTGATCCCATGTTGTAAAGGTACCGGTAGGTTGTGCTTGAAGCCAAGATCGCGCTCGGTCCCTAAGAGAAAAAAGAAATAATCTCAATTTTAGTGCATCATTAGAAGCTCCATTAATCTTAATTGTATCACAAAGTTCAAGAAATAAAGAAAGGTGTTGGTTAGGATCTTCAAGAGGAGATCCTCCAAACTGGTTCTGTTGAATCATGGATAGGAAAGCAGGCTTGACTTCAAAGTTGTTAGCCTCAATGACCGGTCTAGCAATGCTAGTGTGAATCTCTCATGGATTAGGGGCTGCATATACCCTAAGTGATCTTTGTTCTGCCATGGTCACTTATACAATTTCTTCTTATTATCTTTCTTCAAATCTCAACTTCCTGCACAGTCTTAGAGTTTTATTTATCTGAGGATCAAAATGTTCAACAGGTCCTGATCTAAGATTCCGGCGCATGCAATGTAGATAAATCAAATGATTTCAAGAGAAAAAGAAAATAACAGAAAATAAAACATAGTCTAGCAATACTCTCAATATCTTCAATATTGACAAAACCAAGGTCCCCGGCAACGGCGCCAAAAACTTGTTGTATCGCAACAAGTAGCTAGACAAAAACTTATTTATGGCATTGCCGCCAAAAACTTGTTGTGTCCAAAAACCTGTTGTGTCCGCAAGTGCATGTATACTCGAAGTAATAAAAAATATCGATCCCTCAGAGACCTCGTTTGTCAAGTACCAAATAATCGATTTCTTACTATCTAGGCAGTCGAAACTATGTAAGTGAATTATTGAATTCTAACGAAAATACTAGAGAGAGAGAGAGACTGGGACTAGGGTTTCATCCACTTTGATTTCTATGACTAGAAATGAATAGAAATTCGTCAGTTTAATTTTATCATGATAAAGACATAATTTACTTCATAAAAGGATTATCTCACTTTCGTTAAGATAACCATGCAGGGACCGATCCTCGCTTTCCCACAAGATCTATCCCAAGCTGAAAATAAGTAAATCATCCATCGAAGAACTCAAGGATCACTTTCGTGCATCCAAATTCTAAGTGGATCATCTCGAGTGGAATCTCAAGGATCACTTTCGTGCATCCGAGTCTCAACATTCTACTTATGGTTTTCCAACGTTCCGATCCTCACTTTCGCACAGGATATTCACGTTTGATAAATTGTCTCGATCATAGATTTATATTATTAAACATGGCAATTATTCTTCTAAAATCAAAAAAAATAAGAACTAACCTAATTTCTTACAGTAAGTTCCTATCATGCAATTCTAGGGTTCTAAGTTGTCAAGCAAGTCACCTTTCAGTCCTTATTGCGAAAACTCTAAAACATGATTAATAACATAAATTCATGGAGAATCAAAGAACCATTATCACATAAGTAGAATTATCATGCTAAAATTATACGTGACGAAGTAATGAAAAGTTTATTTAGTCATTAAGAAATAAATGGAAACTACTCCCCCATGTCCCACAAAAGGTTTAAGCTAGCATGGAGAAAAGATTACAATAAACCATAGTTTCTAGCGATCAGAAATCAAAAAGAAGGGGAAGAATGAATAACCACACAGCTAGCATGAATAGTGCTAGCGCAAGATTTCTTATTGATTTATCCTCCAATCGAGATCCTTTCGCTCTGGAACTTTAGGGATATGTTCTCCTACTCCAGGCGAAGCTTCCCTTCAAATTTCACGGCCTGAGATGCACTGTACGCTTACCGGCGGCAAAACCTAGGGCGGCGGTGTGAAACATGATTTCTCCTTTGTTAGTGGATGAAATTTAGGGCTTTTGGTGTCTCCTCCTTTGTCTCATCGAAAGCTCTGTTTTTGCTTCTTACAAATTTTGATTTAATGGTCTGGATCGTCCGCAATCGATCCCGCAAAAATCGGGCGTCAATTTGACCGTGGAAATCGTGTCTCCAAGTTGTAATTACGGCCGTAAAAATGATTACGGCACTGCCGTAATTTCAGTTGAGTTCTCGGGTGGAAATCTATCAGGAATTATGGTACCATAAAATATTTTATGGCAGTGCCATAATTTTAGCCAAAGTTTCTGGTTGGAAAGTGCACCAAATTACGGCCCGGAAAAATCCTTACCGTAGTGCCGTAATTTTCAAAAATCTTTCTGGATGAAAAATTCCCAAATTACGGAATTGCTCTGATTTTACGGTAGCTGATGAAAATACGGTACTGTAATATATATTATGGCCCTGCCGTAATTTGTTCTGAAGCTCCAATCTTAATAAAATTTGACGTGTAATATTCTCTTGGTAGTGAGAATTCATTCATGCATCTAGATCGCTTGAAAATGCCTGAAAATCATACCTTTTTGCCTGAAAATCATCAAAAACCAAAAAAGAGTGTAGATTCCGCAGATTTTGATAAAAAAAGGCATAAAAATGAGTAAAGGTTTATGAATTCGACACAAAAAGATATATGAAATGGCATAAAATTTACTATAAATTTCAGTGTAATCAGGAATCTACATTTTTTTAGTTTTTGATGATTTTTAAGCCAAAAGGCACAATTTTCTGGCATTTTCAAGCAATCCAGATGCATGAATGAATTCCTACTATCAAAAGGAGATTACACGTCAAATTTTATGAAGATTGGAGCTTCAAGCCAAATTACGGCAGGGTCGTAATATATATTACGGTACCGTATTTTCATCGGCTACCATAAAATCAGAGCACTGCTGTAATTTTGGAATTTTTCATCCAGAAAGAAATTCAGAAATTACGGCACTACGGTAAAGATTTTCACGTGCCATAATTTGGAGTGCATTTCAACCAGAAATTTTGGCAGAAATTACCGCACTACCATAACCGATATTATGGTGCCATAATTTCCAGAAGGTTTTGATCCGAGAACTCGAATGAAATTATGGTAGTGTCGTAATCAATTTTACGGCCATAATTACAACCTGTAGACGCAATTTTCACCGTCGAATTTGAGTCCGATTTTTGTGGGATCGATTGCGGATGATCCAGACCATTAAATCAAAAGCTGTAAGAAGCAAAAAGAGAGCTTTCGATGAGACAAAGGAGGAGACACCAAAAGCCCTAAATTTCATCCACTGACAAAGGAGAAATCAAGTTTCACGCCGCCACCCTAGGTTTTGCTGCCGGGAAGCGTACAACGCATCTCCGGCCTTGAAATTTGAAGGGAAGCTTTGCCTGGAGTAGGAGAACATATCCCTGAAGTTCCAGAGCAAAAGGATCTTGATTGGAAGAGAAATCAAAAAGAAATCCAGCCCCAGCACTATTCACACTAGGAAATTACGGCTATAATTTGCATTACAGCCGTGTGGTTATTCGTTCTTCCCCTTCTTTTTGATTTATGATCGCTATAAACTATGGTTTGTTGTAATATTTTCTCCATGCTAGCTTAAACCTTTTGTGGGACATGGGGGAGTAATTCTCTTTTATGTCTTAATGACTAGATAAACTTTTTCATTACTTCGTCACGTATAATTTTAGCATGATAATTCTACTTGTGTGATAATTGTTCTTTGATTCTCCATAAATTTATGTTATTGATCATGTTTTAGAGTTTTCGCAATAAGGACCGAAAGGTGACTTGCTTGAGAACTTGGAACCCTATAATTGCATGATAGGAACTTACTGTAAGAAATTAGGTTAGTTCTTGTTTTTTCGATTTTAGAAGAATAATTGCCATGTTTAATAATATAATTCTAGGATTGAATCAATTTATCAAACGTGAAGATCTTGTGCGAAAGTGAGAATCGGAACGTTGGAAAACCATAAGTAGAACTTGTGTTGAGACTCAGATGCATGAAAGTGATCCTTGAGATTCCACTCGAGATGATCCATTAGAATTCGGATGCACGAAAGTGATCCTTGAGTTCTTCGATTGATGTTTTACTTATTTTCAGCTTGGGATAGATCTTGCACGAAAGCAAGGATCGGTCCCTGCATGGTTATCTACATTAAAGTGAGATAATCCTTTTATGAAGTAAATTATGTCTTTGTCGTGATAAAATTAAACTGACGAATTTCTATTCATATATAGTCATAGAAATCAAAGTGGATGAAACCTTAGTCCCAGTCTGTCTCTCTCTAGTATTTTCGTTAGCTTTCGATAATTCACTTGCATAGTTTCGACTACCTAGATAGTAAGAAATTGATTATTCAGTACTTGACAAACGAGGTCTTTGTGGGATCGATATTTTTTATTACTTCGAGTATCCGTGCACTTCCGGACACAACAAGTTTTTGGCGGCAACACCAGAAATAATTTTCTGTCTTGCTACTTGTTGGGATACAACACTTAAGAAGCATGGGTCACTTTGTGCATCTCATCCCACTCTCATGGGACATGAAGCCCTATGTGGAATAAGGATCCCATTCACTAGGAAATCTTAAATTTACCGATTGACTTTGTGGGTTGTCAATTCGATTAAAATAGTGGGAGCCATGGTCATTTAATACAAGACCAAATTAAATGAACTGAAAGTAGTACTAATCTGCTGTTTCTTAGTTGTTGTAGAACAATGGCTGTGAACAATGGCAGATGGTCACTACTATCTACCCTGGAAAGGCTTAAGTTGGTTGGATCCAACTTACTGGATTGGTATTTGAATTTGAGAAATGTGCTCAAGCTCGAGAGGAAGCTCTATGTCCTTGAGTAGCCAATTCCTGAGCCACTTCCATGCTCGGCCTCAGCGGCTGAGAAGGATGCTTATGATAAGCATCAAGCTAATACTTTGGAGGTTGCTAGTTTGATGCTAACCAACATGTTGCCCGAATTAAGAAGGCAATAGGAATCTAAGAGTGCCTCTGAGATTATTTCTAATCTAAGATAGCTCTTTGGTGAATTGGTTGAGCTCAACCCTCCTAAAGTAGATGTTCAATGCGTTGAGCCGAAAGGCTTAACAAAGACATTGAAGATAAAGAAGGAAAAAGTCAGGAATAACAAGTGCTACTCATGTGGAGGACCACTGTTGGGAAACCCCGGAGATCTTTTACAAAAATTTGGCTTTACAAAGATTACATTGCACTGCGGAAGCAATATCCCTGAAACGGGCCAGTCCCAAAAACCCAGTGAAGATCGTCAAGCGAGGGGATCGACACGAAGTGATAGAAAGTACATTAAAGCAATATGAGAAGCTGATGTCGAAGTAGGTGCCCAAGTGTTCGCCATCTACAGTCTCACACACACGGATTCCTCGAGCTCTCTTCTTCCACGCTTGGTGCTAGCCTTGGGAAGAAGATCCAAGCCTTTGCTCTCCTTCTTCAAGCCTTGCGCCAACTTCAAGAGAGGTTGCGCCAATAGAAGAGGGATGATGGAGAAGAAGCCGCCAACTCTAAGCCTTCTTGCGCTAGGAAGAAGCCAAGAGGAAGATGACTTGCGGCTATGGAAGAGGAAGAGAAGTATGCGCCACCCTCTCCTTGCTCTCGCCCTTGCTCTTGCTCACGCCTCTAAGAAATTGTATCAAGAGCCTCATGCATACCTCTATATTTATAGAGGCATTAGGCAATGGCAAGAGGGGTGTGGTGTGTTGTGTCCGCAAATGCACGGATACTTCGAAGTAATAAAAATATCGAACCACAGAGACCTTATTGTTAAGTACCAAATAGTTGTATTCTCACTAGCTAAGCAAACCGAATATGATGACAAGCAATGATGGAGAACACACGAAAAAGACAATCAGAGAGAAACTGGGACAAGGGTTTCATCCACCTTAATTCTAATGACTAGAAGGAAATAAAGGTTGTCAGTTTAATTTTATTATGATAAAGACCTAATTCACTTCATAAAGGTATTGTCTCACTCTCGTGCAGACAATCATGCAGATAACTGATCCTCACTCTCGTGCAAGATCTATTCTCAATGCTAAAGATAAGTGAATCATTGAACAAAGAACTCAAGGATCACTCTCGTGCATCCTGAAACTCAATATAGGTTTTACTTATGGTTTTCTGACGACTCGATCCTTACTCTCGTGCAAGATCAAATCAAGTCTACACATTAACTCAATCCAAAGTATTAGAAATTCAACATGGCAATAAAATCACTAAAAATCAGAATTCGAAGAACTACCTAATCTCTTACGATAGTTCCAAACTCAACGATTCCTAGGGTTCCGAATTTCAAACGATCAACCTCTCGGTCTATTTCACAAAACACTAAAACATGCTGATATTTATAAAACTAAACAGAATTAAAGAACAATCAATCACAAAAGTAAAATTATCATATTAAAATTAAACTTGACAAAAATCAATGTTTTCTAGTCATTAACAAACTAAGGGGAATACACCCCATGTCCCAAAAGAAGATCTAAGCTTTCATGATGAAGGGATTACAACAAACCATAATTTCAGAGGATTAGAAAGCGAAAAAGGGAAAGAAAAGTTACAAAACAGGGCTGTAATTGAAATACAACCTGTAATTTCGCTTGAGAATAGTGCTATCACCACTATTTTGATGATTTCTCCCTCGATCGGACTCCAAATGCTCTGAAACATCTGGGGCATGCTCTCATACTCTAGACAAAGCTTCGGTGTAAAACTCATGGTCTGAGATGTCCTCTACACCTCTCGGCATGAGGAGAAACCCTAACCACCTCTCTGACAATTTCTCTCTCAATTCGTGATAAAAATTGTTCCTTCCACTTCGTGTGTCTTCTCCTCTTAAAGACAAGTTCGACACTTCATTCAGATCTCAATTTGGACTTATGGATCAAAAGTTATGGCCTACGCAAGAATTAGCCCGAAAAAATCACAAATCTAGTTTAAAAATACGGTACCGTATTCGGATTATGGCAGTGTCGTATTTTCCTTCTATGAAATCCGGGCAGAAAACACAGCACCGTGTATTTTCCCACGGTCGTCCCGTATTTGTGCAAAAATCTCTCTGATCAAAATTGATGGAAAATACGGTACCGTGATAAAATCGGAGTGAAATACGGTAGTGTCGTATTTCTGCTAAACTTTCTGTTCTGGATCGCCAAAAATTATGGTACCGTGTACTTCTACATGGCAGTGTCATATTGTCGCTTAGGTCTTCTAGATGAAATTAGCACAAAATACGGTACCGTGAAAGTTCTGGGGCAAAATACGGCAGCACCGTATTTTCATCTAGTTGAAAGCGGTGAAATACGATACCGTGTATATTTACACGGCAGTGCCGTATTTTCGTCAGGAGCATCCTTTTGACTTGAAATTTGAGGGTTAGCTTTGTTTCGACGTCTGGAATCCATTGGTGTGTTCAAATCTTTCAAAATCCATCAAAATATGGCACTTTTAACTAGAAAATAATCAAAAATAAGAATTGGTGTAGATTATGCAATAGTTGACGAATAAGGCTTAAAAACAAGCAAAAGAATATAAATATGACACAAAAAGACACATCAAATGACACAAAATATACTATGAATTTTGGTGTCATCAAACACATAAGGCTCAAACTTTGCTTGTCCTCAAGCAAATAAATAAAGAACAATGCTAGGTATGAAAAATATGCTCTTTTATGAAAAATAAATTTCTAAAATATAATCACTCATGAAATACTCCACCAACTTTTGCACAAAATTTCAGATAAATACATCGTCCTCTAAAATTAATCTTTAAGATCTACAACTTTGATTAAATAAAACTTCACAACTCGCATAATGAAGAGAAGTTCAGTCTCATGAATTCACCTAATTTTCAGTTTAAATCTATCATACCTTTGTTTACAGGAATAAAGTCTCCAAGATCTTTTTCCACACAGAACCTCTATTTTCTTGCCCCTCTCCTCTTTTTTATTATTTTTTTTATTTCTGCATATACCCACATAGATACATACTTTTTATTTTAGACTTCAACTCTTGTCTTAGATACCACTGTCAAATTTACACAGTGTCAAGTAGAGGAGTCATTGTTATTATTTTTCTTCTCTCTCTTTTTTTTTTTATATAGACTTCAACCCATCTCTTATGTACCACTGTCAATTTTACGCAGTGCCAAGTAGGGGAGTCTCTCACTACTTTTGTGGATCCTGGATTCCCTCTTCCCAATTGACATTAATTCAAAAATTACACTCATATGCTCATTTTATTTAAGAAAGATGTTTCACTCTTAGATTGCATTCATCAAACAACATACCTACCCAAAACATATGCATCAATCAATGGATAATTTTAACAAGTAGATATATATTGAAGAAATAAATTCAACATAATAGGTATATGTCCATTCATAGGCATGCATGCATGAACATTCATCATTATAGAAAAATGTACTCATCTCTCATCACATGGATTCAAATCATAAAATTTTTAAACCTCAAAATATGTCAAAATCAATGCAAAAGGTATGAAGCATGAAACTCATAGAATCAAAGTCAAAAGTGTGACATGATAGATTCAAGCAACCTCGTATAATAGAAATCTCAATAAGTGATATAATCAAAAGCAAATCAAAGATGCAACCATATGAATTAATCATGAATACATGAGAGTGTAAACAATACTCACAAAACTATATAGCAAGCTCTGACCCAAAGTACATAAGGCTCAGATCAAAAACAGTGTCGGGGCATATGCTGCTAGGTTCAAAGATGTGTCTTTTGAAAATTTACCTGCAAAATTTAAGGTACATAAGGCTCAATCTAAAAATAGTCTCTAAAAATAATAATGATAAAAATAATTTTCTAAAAGAAGAATCAGATATATCATCGATGGTCCAAAAGAGGATGCCGGTAGAAAGTATCGAGCAGAGGTGGAACAGAGGCTAGCTGAAAAGTTGCTAGAAATGATGGTGATGGTGCCGAAAGTAGAGTGAGTAATCTCTAGTGGCCTGCTAGATAACATAGTCTTGGAGGTGAGATCATTGGCAGGTGAATGCAAGAGATAACACTGCACAAAAAACAAAATTTCAGAGTTAATAATGAAGAACTACTGCAAAAAATAAATAAAATCATAGAATAAGAGGCAGCAAAAGAAATAAGAATCTGCTGATGGTATGATCTAGTGTCGACGGCTGGAGACAGTGATGTCAAAGGCAGATGTAGTGGTGGCTAGAGGTGCTGCAAATCTAGAGAAGAAGCTGTAGGTGTCCAAGGAGAGCAGTGCAACCGTAAATAATTTTATTTTCCTACGAAAAATTAATTCTAAAAATAAACTAAAATAAAAGAAACTAAACTAAGGCAAAAGTTCTTGGGTTGCCTCCCAAGAAGCGCTAATTTTTGGTCCATAGCTTTACCTAAACTCAATTATCATGGTGAAGAAGGTGAATTAGTACCAAAGTAAAGAGCAAACAATTTTCTGCATTTTCGCTGTCCAAAAAGTTTAACCACACAATCAAACATCCAAAATTTCATGTAAATCACAATTTAAGTGGCTTTTTTAAATTTGTAGAAATTAAAATCAAAATTTTTAAATCCACTGAAAGAAATCTTTATGATCTTCCTATGTTTGTCAAAAAGCAAAATCATTAGTCCTTTCTTCAAATTAATGTTTTCAATAGCAATAAGAAAAGGACTTTGATCAAAAGATTCAAATATTGGATCATCAAAATAAGTTAAATGTCTTTCATTAGATTCCTCAATAAAGCATGAATTTTCAAATAAATCAAAAGATTCAACAAAAGATATGGGCAAAACATCAGAGTGAGAATAATCAGTGTTTGTATTTTTCAAATCTTTTTCAATTTCCTCATGTTCATCATCAAACAATTTTTCAATATCAAAATTATCAACAAAATCAAGATGAGACTCTTTAAAATCAATTTCCTCATGCCTCCCCACAAATAATTCATCATCAGAAGAGTCAAAATCAGAATCATATGAAGAATCATGAGATTTATCAATGTTATAAAAAGAATTAATAGAACCAGAGTTAGCCACAAAAGATTTTACATTAATTTCAACAATATCATCAAAATCAAATTGAGGTACATGAATATCACAATTTTCAAACTCATCGGATTTAACCATAAATGATATATCATCAAAAGCATCAATTTTATCAAAAGAGGGTTTTTCAATTTCAATTTCCTCAACTTTTTCCAATAATACATTATCAAAGGAATCAATTTCAGAATTATCAAAATCAGAGTGAGATGCATTAATGTCCACATAAGGCTCAATCTCAAAACAATCATAATCAGTGGGGGAATTTTCTAAATCAATCTTTTTAGCTTCCAAATCAAACTCAACTAAACATGCTTGTTGTGCTAATTGGGTTTCTAAAATTTCATTGTGTGTAACCATGTCATCCAACTTAGAATTGATTTGTTTGAGGGTCCCACTCACATCTTGTTTCAACTGTGAACTCATGAATTTCTCAAACATGCCCTCTAAACTAGATTTTTCAGTTTTCTCAAAGCATGGTTCATAATTATTGTTTGAGCAATCACCATAAAAAGGAGTTTGATTTTCCCAACTAGATTCATAATGATCATCTTGATACCATGAAGAATTAGAATTTGGAGGAATTAAAAATTTGCAATCAGAATTATAATGATCAGATTTTTTACAAATATTACATGTAACAAAATAGGAGTGTAATTTCGATATATCTGCAAGAGTGCATCGTGAATAATTTTGTGGCATGTACACCTTACCTCTTTCAGTTGCTCAGGAGTTGTGATAAAAAGACATATTTTCAAATCTATCAATAACAGAAAGATTATCCAACACCAATCAATAAGATCTTTTTTTTAAATATATAAAAATTAGAAAAATATAAAAACACAAGCAAATTCACAAATTTTAGAAATCACAGCTCTGTGACAACTATGAAAATCCAAAACCTGCAAAAATAAAAAAAAAGTTAAATCTAAAACAAATAAAACTTAGTCTAGCAATACTAACAACTATTTTGATATTAACAAAACTAAGGTCCCCGGCAACGGCACCAAAAACTTGTTGTGTCCGCAAGTGCACGGATACTTTGAAGTAATAAAAATATTGAACCACATAGACCTTATTGTTAAGTACCAAATAATTATATTCTCACTAGGTAAGCGAATCGAATATGATACAAGTAAAAGATGCAGAAAAGTATGCTAAAAGATGATCAGAGAGATAAACATGGGACTAGGGTTTCATCCACCTTAATTCTAATGACTAGAAGGAAATAAAGGTTGTCAGTTTAATTCTATTATGATAAAGACCTAATTCACTTCATAAAGGTATTGTCTCACTCTCGTGCAGACATTCATGCAGATAACCGATCCTCACTCTCATGCAACATCTATTCTCAATGCTAAAGATACGTGAATCATTGAACAAAGAACTCAAGGATCACTCTTGTGCATCCGAATTCTAAGTCAATCATCTCAAGTGGAATCTCAAGGATCACTCTCTTGCATCCGGAAACTCAACACAGGTTTTACTTATGGTTTTCCAACGACTCGATCCTCACTCTCGTGCAAGATCAAATCAAGTCTACACATTAACTCAATCCAAAGTATTAGAAATTCAACATGGAAATAAAATCACCAAA
Source organism: Costus pulverulentus (assembly GCA_027562315.1). Lineage (NCBI taxonomy): Eukaryota > Viridiplantae > Streptophyta > Magnoliopsida > Zingiberales > Costaceae > Costus > Costus pulverulentus. Next base: position 28,494 of record JANTFE010017913.1, read on the forward strand.
AATCAGAATTCAAAGAACAAACCTAATCTCTTACGATAAGTTCCAAACTCAATGATTTTTAGGGTTCCGAATTTCAAACGATCAACCTCTCGGTCTATTTCGCAAAACTCTAAAACATGC
>JANTFE010017913.1:28690-42148 GCA_027562315.1 Costus pulverulentus
CTAAAGAGAATTAAAGACAAGTCATCACATAAGTAAAATTATCATACTAAAATTAAACTTGACAAAAATCGATGTTCTCTAGTCATTAACAAACCAAGGGGATTACACTCCATGTCCCATAAAAAGATCTAAGCTAGCATGAAGGAAAGATTACAATCAACCATAGTTTCAAAGTATCAAAAATCAAAGGAGAAGGGTAGAAGTTATAAAACACAGTGCTGTAATCGAAATTACAGCATCGTAATTGCCTTTGAACAACACTGTCACAGCTGTCTTGTTGATTTCTCCTACGATCGGACTCCAAATGCTCTGAAACTTCTGATGCGTCCTCCTCTCCTCCAGGTGAGGCTTCAGTGTAAAAATCATGGCTCAAGCAGGCCTCCATGCCTCTCGGCATGAAGCCAAACCCTAAGCGCTGTTCTATCCATTTCTCTCTCAATACTGGATAAACGTTCCTCCTTCCACTTCGTGCGTCTTCTCCTCTTAAGGACGAGTGCACCACTTCTTTCAGATCTCAATTTAGACTTTTGGATCAAACGTTATCGCCCGCACAAGAATCAGCCCGAAAAAGTCATGAATCTGGTTTAAAAATACAGTACCGTATTCGGATTACGGCAGTGCCATATTTTCCTTCTATGAAATCCGGGCAGAAAACATGGCACCATGTATTTTTCCACGGCCGTGCCGTATTTGTGCACAAATCTCTCTAGTCAAAATTGTTGGAAAATACGGTATCGTGATGAAATCGGAGTGAAATACGGTAGTGCCGTATTTCTACTGAAACTTTCTGTTCTGGATCGCCAAAAATTACGGTACCATGTTCTTCTACACGGTAGTGCTGTATTCTCACTTAGGTCTTCTGGATGAAATCAGCACAAAATACGGTACCGTGAAAGTTCTGGGGCAAAATATGGCATCATAGCGCCAATAATCAAGAGGGTATGTGGCTAGGGTATGGGGCTTGGTTCAATTAGGGTTTTGTGGTTTTGGAAGGTCTCCATGACCTTACCAAAAACCTGTACACCCCTACCATATGCGCCAAGGCTTGCCTTGCGTCCCAAGCAATGCCATAAAGGCATGCATTCCATGAAAGGATGAGGGGGAGGTGCCCTTTACTTCGAAATGAAGCAAAGGCGCCAAGCATCACCCCATTATACCCTTCATGCGCCTATGGGGATAATTCCTCCCCAATATACCCTTTTAGCCTCTCTTCTCTTCATGACAACTTATTAGCAAGCCCAACTTAGCAATGTGCCTAGCCCAAAGTTCATCATGCATGTTAACCAAGCCATTGGATCCAATCCAACTTAACCCAAGGTCAAATGAGGCAAACCATGGTTAATTTGGTCAATATGCCAAAAATGGAAGTTGGCTCCAATAAGTTTCTTCCATCTCATCAGGCCCATTGGCGTTAATGACATCTCCAAAATATATCCGAGTTATCCAATAACTCGATCATAAGGCTTCCCGATCAATACGAGAACTTGATTGTCTTGGTGTATGACCCTGTAGGTTCCTCTGACATTGGCAGTGCTAACCTAAGGTCACACAAGCAATGAGTGGCACCTAGTAGTGCATCGCAGCTACCCAAGTCATTGGAATGGATATGGACATCGATATCCCCATCATCGCAACTAGGTACAAATACATTATAGTCCCTTTTGCCGTACTGATATCCAATTGGACAAGTGTGTCATCGCTTGCTTTGATCTAGTCACATGGCTATGACTAAATCAGGTCTTCACCTGGGTATGGCCATACACTTTCAATCATATACCATGGAGGAGCTCTATGGATATCATGCTTCCCTTAGGAAGGGGCAAATTCTTTATCTGTACATTGATCTTCTTATATGGGTCGCGACATACTCAATGATAAACGTTATAACCTCCTAATTACGGTGAGGTGTTAGGTTGCATCAAAATATGTCCCTAACCATATAGAAGAGTCAATGACCTCATTTCTAAGGATCAATGAATCTCCTATCACTTGTGAGGTTAACTCATGACACCAAGTCATAGCCTCATAGCAGGTCTGTCTAGTATATCAACTACTGATATACCCATATGTCTGTGTTAGCATCTCGTGCCTAACCAGCCCATATACCAGTCTCACAAGTACCATAGCTGTCCTATATCCACTAATGTACATTGACTAGGGATGAAAGTTTGAGCACAGATCCAATCTGTCACTAGGGACATTATCATGTAACTACACAATCGCAGATGTAGACAAACATAGATAACGACAATTCCAGAATGATATAAATATCAATATTAAATAGTACAAAGATGGACCAATACTAGGTCTTACGGCATATACACTAACAATCTCCCACTTGCGCTAAGACCTAGAGGTTGAAGAATCTCAACCCCATATCTCTAGCGCGACCATCATGCTTCGGATGCGCCAAAGCCTTGGTCAATGGGTCTGCTAGATTGTTCTCTGTGTCAACTCTGATATTCTTGCCATCACCTAGATCAATTATCTCTCTGTTCAGGTGAAATCTCCTGAGTATGTGTTTGGACCTTTAATGAGACCGTGGTTCCTTTGCCTATGTAATGGCTCCATTGTTGTCACAATAGAGCTCAATGGGATCCACAGTAGTTGGAACCACCTGAAGATCAGATATGAACTTTTTTATCCAAACAGCTTCTTTGGCTGCCTCAGAAGTAGCAACATACTCCGTCTCTATTGTAGAATCAGATATGGTGGACTACTTGAAGCTTTTCCAGCAAATAGCTCATCCGTTCAATTTGAACACATAGCCGGCCTGCGATCTGAAGTCGTTAGGGTCAGACTGGAATGACGCATCAGTATAGCCTTGAACACTGAGCCTTTCCTGTCCCCCGAAGCCAAGAACAAATCCTTAGTTCTTCTTAGATACTCCAGGATGTTCTTTACGGCCATCCAGTATTGCAGACCTAGATTGGATTGGTATTAGCTGGTTATTGCATACATCTGGTCTTGTACACAATATTGCATACATGATCGATCCAACTACTGAAGCATAGGGCACTCGACTCATTTCATCCCTCTCAGCCTGTGTGGTAGGACACTGGCTCCTTGAGAGAGTAAGGCCATGTCTTATTGGAAGGTATCCGCTTTTGGATTGCTCCATATAGAATCTTTCCAAGACCTTATCAATGTATGTACTTTGACTAAGGGCGATGAGCCTCTTGGATCTATTCCGGTAGATCCTCATGCCTAGGATATAGGCGGCCTCCCCTAAATCTTTCATATCGAAACACTTCCCTAACCATGTCTTCACAGCTTGAAGACTGGGGATGTCATTTTCGATGAGCAGTATGTCATCGACATACAAGACTAGAAAAGTCACAAAGCTCGTACTGAATTTTCTGTATACACAAGAGTCATCTTCACTTTTGATAAAACCATAATCTCTCACAGCTTCATCAAAACGAAGATTCCAACTTCGAGATTCTTGCTTTAATCCATAAATAGATTTCTTTAGCCTGCATACCTTATTGGCATCTGCAAGATGGATGAAGCCATCAGGTTGTGTCATGTACACATCCTCTGACAGCTTTCCGTTAAAGAATGTTGTCTTTACATCCATCTGCCATATCTCATAATCATTATATGCAACTATAGTAAGTAGTATCCGAATGGATTTGATCATGGCAACTGGCGAGAAGGTTTTATCATAGTCCATCCCGTGAACTTGTCTGAATCCTTTAGCCACTAGTCTACCTTTGTAGGTAACTATGTTGCCATCCATGTCAGTCTTCTTTTGAAGACCCATTTACACCCTATGGGCTTTACCTCATCAGGTAGCTCAACCAAATCCCAGACTTGGTTAGCTGACATGGAATCCATTTCGGATCGCATGGCTTCAAGCCATCTCTCGGAGTCCGGTCCACTGACCGCCTCATCGTAGGTGCATGGCTCATCTTCAATGATGAAGATTCTGTCGTGTTGGGTCGGCAGCGACCCATACCTTTTCGGTGCACGATGAATCCTTCCAGACATATGTGGGACCTGTGTCTGAGCCTCAGGTTGCCCAGCAACCAGTGCAGGTGGCTCAGGTTCCACCTCTTCCCCTTGTGGTTGCACTTAGACCTCGTCCAAGTCAAACTTACTCCCACTGATTTCTTTCATGATAAATTCTTTCTCTAGAAATATAGCAACCTGAGCAACAAAAACTTTTTTCTCGTTAGGAACATAGAAGTAGTATCACTAGTTTCCTTGGGATACCCCACAAAGATACACTTATCAGATCTAGGTTCTAGCTTGGTAGAATCCTGACGTTTAACATAAGCCTCACATCCTCATATGTTGATAAAGGAGAGATTAGGGCATCTCCCACTCCATATCTCATATGGAATCTTTGAGACACTCTTAGATGGAACATTATTCAGTATTAGAGAAGCTGTTTCGAGTGCATAACCCCAGAACGAGGGTGGTATAGTTGCATGACTCATCATGGACTGAACCATGTCCAACAAAGTTCGATTTCTCCTCTCAGACACACCATTCCATTGAGGAGTTACAGGAGGAGTGAGTTGGGATATAATCCCACACTCCCTAAGATAGTCAAAGAACTCTCCGCTTAGGTACTTTCCACCTCGATCGGATTGAAGAGTTTTGATGGATCTTCCAAGCTAGTTCTCTACTTCATTTTTGAACTCCTTGAATTTCTCAAAGGATTCAGATTTATGTCTCATTAAATAGTCAACCATATCTACTGAAGTCATCAGTAAAAGTAATGAAGTATCTGTGTCCTCCTCTGGCCTATTTATTGAATGGCGCACACACATCAGTATGTATGAGATCCAACAAACCTTGCACCCTCTCACTAGTTTTGGTGAAGGGCACCTTTGTCATTTTCCCAACAAACAAGGCTCACATGTGTCAAATTCCTCCAAAGAACTTGAATCAATTAATCCATTTGCATGGAGTTGATGAATGTGATTCTTGTTTATATGGGCCAATCGACAATGCCATAGGAAGACACCAATTGAACCACTCAGTTTGGTCCTTTTGTTATTTATGTTATAGATAGAACTATTAATGTCCAAGACATATAAACCACTGCACAATATACCCTTCCCATAAAACATATCTGCAAATGAAAAAGAATAGGAGTTCTCTTTTATTTCAAATATAAAATCTTTCCTTGCCAAGCAAGGAATAGATATAATGTTTTTGGTTAACGAAGGTACATAATAGCAATTCTCTAGTTCTAATTGAAGTCCAGAAGGCTGGGAGAGAGTCAAGATTCCGATGGCAACTGCAGCAACCTGTGCTCCGTTTCCAACTCGTAGGTCAATCTCTCTAGGCCGTACTGATCTACTTTTCTTGAGCCCCTGCATATTTATACAAATATGATCTCTACATGCGGTATCCAATACCCATGATATAGAAGTAGAAAGGTTGACTTCAATAACATAAATACCCGAGCTTGAATACAAAGCCTTGCCTCTCTTCTTCTCATTCTGAAGTCGCACCCTGTCCTTCAACATGTGATGTGGCCCTCCACATGAATAGCACTTAATGTTCCTGATCCATTCCATCTTTAATTTCAGTTCCTTGGTCAAGCCTTTCGGCTCAACAAACTGAATGTCAACTTTAGGAGGATTGAGCCTAACCAATTCATTAAAGAGCTATCTTAGATTAGTAATAATCTTAGAGGCACTCTTCAATTCATATTGCCCTTGTAACTCGGGCAACATGTTGGTTAGCATCAATTGTGCAACCTCCAAAGTATCACCCTAATGCTTATCATAAGCATCCTTCTCAGCCGCTGAGGCCTTGTATGGAAGTGGCTTAGGAATTGGCTGCTCAAGGATATAGAGTTTCCGCTCGAACTTGAGCACATTTGTCAAGTTCATATACCAATCCAGTAAGTTGGATCCAACCAACTTATCCCTTTCCAGGGTAGATCGCAGTGACCATCTGCCATTGTTCACAGCCATTCTACAACAACCAAGAATTAGCAGATTAGTACTACTTGAAGTCATTTAAACTGGACTTGTTTTAAATGACTTGTGGCTCCCACTATTTTAATTGAATTGACAACCCACAAAGTTAATCTGAAAGTCAGAGATTTCCTAGTGAGATGAAATCCTCATTCCACATAGGGCTTTGCATCCCACGAGGGTGGGATGAGATGCACAAAGTAACCCATGCTTCCTAAGGTGGGCACGTCGGCCGATTGCTCCAAGCAATTTTCCATATTAGGACAGTCTAGGCATTTCATGACCAGCGAGGGCTGGATACAGCATGAAACCCTAACCTCTCAATGATGCCTCTAGAGTTTCATCTTGTGGCCAGCACATATGAAAATCTAGTCAACTCCATTCCTAATCATTATGCCAGGGCCAACGAGTTTCCTTGCAAAGGCACGCCCGGTTAAAATGGACTGGGAAACCATTGCCACACACATCTTCTAAAGATAAATGGGTGTGTCCCACGAGGGTGGGAAACAGTTCACAACTCCACTGATCGATAGCTTGATGAGGGCTACGCATTAGAAGGCTACTAGACTTGATATTTTAATTGAGGGTTTTTGAGGTCTCATCAACTTAGTTTTATCTTATGTCTAACATTATTGGCATGCAATCCTATAGTGATGACATAATGAAAAAACATCACAGGCATGCTTTGAAGATATGAAAAGCAATAAAGGGATGATGTGATCATAGCCTATTGAACCACCCCATGCCAAAGGAGGTTCAACACTTCAAGACCCTACACCTAACCTAGCCGACCTCTAGCTTGATCTTCAAGGTTGGCTCCAAGGTCTTCCAAGTGTGAACCGCCACTTTGCAAGGGTCAAGAAAGCTAGCTCAGAAGCCCAAAGGCTCGGCCATGTTATTCTTGAACCACCAAGCAAGCTTGCATCATCACCATTTGATGCTTGTTGTGCCATCAAGCAAGGATGCGCCGCCAAGCAAGCATGCGCCATGTACCTTGTAGGGAGTGCCCCTTAATCCTCATCTTGACCAATTACAAAACAATAGAAAAAGATGGCACGCAGGCCACACAAAGATACATCACAAGCATGCAAAAGGGGCTTGACTTATGATCACAACACCATGCACAATGAAGGCACTTACTCATGCAATTCTACATGCTCATGAAAAACATAAAATCTAAAATTTTACTTTTTCATAAACAAGTCTCTTTTCCTCATCTTCTTTATCACAAATCTTTTGGTTATTTGCAATTAATTTTTTATGACGATTTTATAGATCCTTTCGGCTGGCAATTTTGTCAGATCAAGAGACTCGGCCAGTTTGAAGACATAATCCCCGTCCTACTTGACAAAATTACGTGGGCCTTTGATCTTAAATCAATCAAGAAAAATAACCCAAAAATCCAAAAGAGATTGACAAAGAGGATAGGAATAAGGAACTTTTTAATTTTTCTACTTTAGAAAAACATGCGCCATGTTATATGCAATTTGCGAAAATATAGACATGGCATGTCAAGCATAGAAAAGCATGAAAGAAACATCGTTCGAGGCTCGCAAGTCGCTCTGATACCACTATTGGGAAACCCCGGGGATCTTTTACAAAAATTTGGTATTACAAAGATTACATTGCACAGCAGAAGCAATATCCCCGAAACGGGCCAGTCCCAAAAACCCAATGAAGATCATCAAGCGAGGGGATCGACACGATGTGATAGAAAGTACCTTAAAGAAATATGAGAAGCCGATGTCGAAGTAGGTGCCCAAGTGTTCGCTCTCTGCAGTCTCACACACACGGACTCGTCGAGCTCTCTTATTCCACGCTTGGTGCTAGCCTTGGGAAGAAGATCCAAGCCTTTGCTCTCCTTCTTCAAGCCTTGCGCAAACTTCAAGAGAGGTTGCGCCAATAGAAGAGGGAGGATGGAGAAGAAGCCAACAACTCTAAGCCTTCTTGCGTTAGGAAGAAACCAAGAGGAAGATGACTTGTAGCTATGGAAGAGGAAGGGAAGTATGCACCACCCTCTCCTTGCTCTCGCCCTTGCCCTTGCTCACGCCTCCAAGAAATTGTGTCAAGAGCCTCATGCATGACTCTATATTTATAGAGGCAGAGGCAGTGGCAAGAGGGGTGTGGCACCAATAATCAAGAGGGTATGTGGCTTGGTTCAATTAGGGTTTTCTGGTTTTGGAAAGTCTCCAAGACCTTACCAAAAACCTCTACACCCCTACCATATGCGCCAAGGCTTGCCTTGGGCCCCATGCAATGCCATAAAGGCATGCATTCCATGAAAGGATGAGGGGGAGGCGCCCTTTACTTCCAAATAAGGCAAAGGCGCCAGGCATCACCCCATTATACCCTTCATGTGCCTATGGGGATAATTCCTCCCCATTATACCCTTTTAGCCTCTCTTCTCTTCATGACAACTTATTAGCAAGCCCAACTTAGCAATCGGCCTAGCCCAAAGTTCGTCATGCATGTTAACTGATGTAGGACGGGGGAACTAAAACATTCAAAGGACGCCTTTGAAAACCGGTTTTGATAAATAGCTAAATAATAAGGGAAAACCGATGTTATACTAATGAGGTTTGGGAAACTAATTTTTTTTGTATTTTATGTATATAGGAAAACCCGAGTTTAAACTAAGAACTATAAATAAGATCTACACTAGAAAGCAGTAAATGCAGGAAGTAAGCTTACAGTGCAGCCCTTGAGAATCGAAGGACTGTGCTTCCCGTTCTTCACCGGTCCTACTCTGGTGGAAGGTGTAGGGTGGAGCTTACAAACATTCACAGAAAGATCCGTACAAGTCACAGATTTTAATACAAAATAAAGGGGCCAAAGGGGAGGTTAAGCCTCACAAGTTCCTTTGCTAGTCCTAAGATATCTAGAGGGAAAGGGGAGGAGAAAGGAGGGAAGCGCCCCTCCTAGATCCACACCAAGCGCAAGCTACAAAGTTAGAAAACCAGGATTAGTGTAGAGAAGAGTTCTCAAATTCAAATGAAGAGATTAGGAGAAGAGACTTAGCCGAATAGGATGAAGACTCCTTGAGGCCGAGGGATGATCTTCTTCTTGCTCCAAACCGAGGGTGAGAGAAGTTCTCCTTGTGGTTGCGCACATGAACAATGGGGAGAGCTTCTTAGGGTTTCGGTGGAAGGGTTAGAAGAAGGGAGAGGAACTCGGCCAAAGAAGAATTCTATCACTAACACAAGCAATTAACCTAGGAAACTAATAGACAATATTATTTCATCAAAAGCTAATCGAAATACAAGGGGAGACTATGTTTTTATAGGCGAGATGGGGCTAGGGCAGGATAGTCATTAGCTTCCATGCGCCTATTCAAAGATAGATAGAGTTTGAATTTCAAAATCAAGAGGATGTTGGCACAAATCCTCTTTGGGAGCTTCCTTCTTTGGTGATCTTATTTTGGCAACTCTTTAAATGTTTGGACTGGTAAGAAAGGTGTCTTCTTATCCTTTGGCGAGATGCTTGTTGGCGCATGGATAAGAGATTCAAAATTTGAATCCTTTCCATGAGAGCATGGGCGGCAACAAGAGATGGTAATTTCTCATAAATGTCTTCATAAATGCCCTCCTTTGATTGTGGATCTTGATGGATAATTCCTTTGATTTTGGATCTTGATGGATGAGGGATTTGAATTCATTCCTTGCTTGGACTAGAGGTTGGCGCATATCCCTTAGATGGATGATGAGGTGGCTGGTTGCTCTATTGGAGAGGCGCCCAACAAATATAGCAAGTGAGTTATTGCATGACTTGAAGTGAGCTTGGGCTTTGAAGTCTTCTTTTCCTTTTCTGGAGCTGAAAATGAAAGTTGACTCCAATAGGTTTCTTCCATCTCATCAGACCCATTGGCGCTGATGAAATCTCCAAAATAGATCTGAGTTATCCAATAACTCGATCATAAGGGTTCCCGATCAATACAAGAACTCGAGTGTCTTGGTGTGTGACCCTGTAGATTCCTCTGACGTTGGCAGGGTTGACCTAAGGTCACACAAGCAGTGAGTGGCACCTAGTAGTGCATCGCTGCTGCCCAAGTCATTGGAATGGATATCGACATCGATATCCCCATCATCACAATTAGGTACAAATACATTATAGTCCCTTTGTCGTACTGATATCCGATTGGACAAGTGTGTCAGCACTTGCTTTGATCCAATCACATGGCTATGACTAAATCAGGTCTTCACCTGGGTATGGCCATACACTTTTAGTCATACACCATAGAGGAGCTCCATGGATATCATGCGTCCCTTAGGAAGGGGCAAATCCTTTATCTGTACATTGATCTTCTTATATGTGTCGCGACATGCTCAATGACAACCATTATAACCTCCCAATTATGACGAGGTGTTAGGTTGCATCAAAACATGTCCCTAACCATATAGAAGAGTCAATGACCCCACGTCTAAGGATCAATGCATCTCCTATCACTTGTGAGGTTAACTCATGACACCAAGTCACAGCTTCACAGTGGGTCTGTCTAGTTTGAATGAGGTGCTTGAATGGCCAGTTTGAAACACATGGCTGGATTTGGTTGTGGTTGAAGTGATTTCTTCTATTATTGAGCTAGCTTTATTGATTGAGCTTGCTAGCTTATTTGTGAAACTCCAAGCCTTTGCCTACGGTAACCTCATGCTCCACTTGTATCTTCATGGCTTGTGGTTCCTGCCTCCATTTCTCCTCGAGTGAAAAACAAATTCTTCCTCGAAGAATTGTTCTTGCGTAGGTGGACAAGTTATGTGGTGGTGAGAGCCAGATGTTCGTCAATGATCCAAAGCTTCCAAGTGTTGTTAGCATCACATCATCCTGTCTTGTTGTCCCTTGTCCACGGTCCAAGCTGCATATCATGGGTACCTACGTTGAATTCCCTTTCTCGGCCGTACTCATTAGTAAGTGTGTCATAGAAAATCATAGGACTTAGAAAAGAACAAGGAATGATGAAATCAATGTACTCAACATCATTAAGTGTAAAGAGCAAATGATGTTTTGGTTTATTATGTTCTTTTGATCCTAATGGTGGCTTAAGGGTGTGGGTAGAAGGACCTAAAAGACATGATTCATGTATCATAGGGTCCTCGGAGATAATTCCTAAATCTAGGGGTGTTCCTAGTGATTGACATTTAGGATCTAGGTAGAGTTCAAAAGGTTCCAACTTAGGTTCAAAATATGGCTCAAGAAGACCTATGGGTTTGGGTTCATCTAGACATTTAGGCAAATTCTCTTTAGGGTCCCTAGAAGTAGTGCTAAGCTCAAGTTGAGAACCTGTGGGTATGGGCCCTAAAATTGAAGGTAAAGGTATTTGCCCTAAAATTGAAGGTGAATGCATTGATTCTACTTGAAGGTTTGGTTCTTCATGTCTCACTTTTTCAAGTTCACTGGTTTCATCAAGACATGAGTTAGGCTCTAAAGTAGGCTCCAAGGTTCGTTCTCTAAGCTCTAAAGGGGTTGAACTCTCTTTTTCATTTTGCATAGACTTCTCCATACATCTCTTTATCTCTTGCTTAATCTCTTCAATTTGTTCATGTATCTCCTTACAAAGGATATGTGTTGGCTTTTCATCTTTAGGGTAGATTATGTGTTCCAAACATTTATGAATAAAACTATAACACCAAGGTTTGCTAAAATAATATCATTGAAAATCATGCATAAATTCTTTGCCTAATAAAATGTCAAAGCCTTATAAACTCATCACATTGCACCAAATTTTGGTTTTGATATTGTCTAACTGTATGGGAACTAAGCATTGAAAATCAATAGATATAGTCAAATCATCCCAAGTTATCATGTAAGGGTTAACATGTTTCTCTATGATGATACCAAATCGTTCAAGGGCATAAATAGATATAACATTAAACTTCACATAATGATCAATAATAATTTTACTATGATAGGCATTGCACAAGGAGTAAGTTCTGAAGCAACTAGGCCTATGAGTGATTATTTTGTAACTCCTATCAACTATAAGTTCCCTTTTAGGTATTAATTCTCTTTGATAAAAGTGACGCACCATGTTAAACAAGAAAATTAATAAGATGGAATGAATATAGTTGAAGTACAGATGCAGAAATATTGTTTCAGCATGTAGAAACCAGTATATCAGGGTCAATTCAAAATAATTGTAGCATAGGCAAGCGCATAAAATAATGTCAGTTGAAGACTGCAGTATGAACAAGGCTGAAAAACAAAATTTAGAATTCAAGTGCAGAATTTCAGCATCAAATCAATAGATCCAAGGCTGCACTTATGGGTGTTTTAAACTGAAATATGTTGATGATTACCCTAGCTATAGTTTGATTGATATTAAGTGCAATAAGCAGGCTGAACTCAATGAGAATTCGGATGGCAAACAACAGATTTTCAGTTTCAGTAATCAGCAGTGTCCAAATATTTTTTTTTCTAACCAATAAAGAGCAAGTAACTTAACTAACATCCAAAAGCAATAAACAACTAAACATGAAAGCAAAAACTAAGAATGATTTTTTTTTAAATGCAAAGAGGAAAGCAAAGGATCGTGTGGGCAAACAAGAGTTGCCCAAAAACTTATTTTGATACCAAACTGATGTGGGGGGGGGGGGGGGGGGGGGGGGGGGGGGGGGGGGGGGGGGAGGGGGGAGCGTGTGACAATGCTACTAATTTGAAATCAATTTTTTTTATCTTTGTATTTTCAGAAAAAACTTCAAAGTTCAGAAAACAGCAGATTTCCAAGGCAATAAAAATAATTATTTAGGAAAAGTTGTTATACCTGTTGAAAAATCCATATCTCCAAAATTCAAACTGATTAAACCACGTTGTAGAATAAAACTAGTTCTTTGAATCATGTAAAAATTAGAGCATGGGAAATTTTCTGGAATGTAGGGCATGTACAACAAAACAGCTAGTCAGATAAAAAAATTAACACAACACAGAAAATTATTAGTTAGCAATTGTTGAAATGCCTTCTAGGATCACTTGTTGCATCCGGAATGAAAACATATGTTCCAAGAGGTAGAAAAAGATGCATTCTTATTGACCGTGCCGAGTTTAGAAATTTCTGCACCACCAAAGGCTTAAATACCTACAAAGAAACAAGGCTAACCAATCAAATAGTTGCAGAATTTGTGCAGAATCGTATCATTCTTCAAAAGTTGCATGGTATCCTTGGTTGATCTATGGAATCTGGATTCAATCCAACTGGTCCATATGATAGAACAAGATTTGATCTTTCTAATCATGCCAAAGTTATGGAATTTTGTTGTGCTGATTGCTTAAGATACCTGCGAAAAGAAGCTTAGTCAGATTAGAATTAATAGAACAATAGAACTCGAAACAGAGAGCACGGGAAGTTCTAGAAAATAGGGGAAGTTGCACGGGAGAGGAGCAGGGTTTGTCGGCATTCGTCTAGTGGCGTACGATCACCAGATGTAACATCCCGTTATCTTAACCCCAAACAAATGGCACAATTCATGAATGATACAGGATGTTTCATATAAGATCGATTCATATGCTAGGTAAAACCGAGTTCAAG
>JANTFE010017913.1:42248-53113 GCA_027562315.1 Costus pulverulentus
GTTAATTAACTATTAACAACCAATACATAGAAAAATATCACAGTCAATAATTTTAGACAAAATCAAAATAATGATTACCAGGACTTAAGATCCTTGGATCTTACACCAGACCTGTTAGATTTGGAGATCCATGTGATGGTGGCGGAGATGTGGCCGAAGTTAGTGGGTGGAGGGTGGCTGATCGGAGGAGAATCGCGCGGAAGAGTCGTGCTGGGGTGGAAGCTGGGTGGAAATAGGGGATGTGGTTGAGCGTTCGATTCCGGCAATCGGGGCGGTAGATGGATTGATTCCGATGACTGGAGCTTCGTTGTGGCGAGGATGAGTGGTGGCTGAAGTCTCGTGGAGATCCGGTCGGTGAGGATTCCTTTGCAGAAGATTAGCTTCATCAGCAGGGAGAGACATTGAGGCTTCCTTGTTTTTTGCGATGAAGATTTGTGTCGACGTGCGCTTCATCAAATCCCTAATTGGCCAGCTGGGAGTCGCATGCCTTGTTTGTAGGTTGTTGGAGAATTGATGATTCCTTGATGAACGTTGGCGTGAGGATAATCGTTGGATGAGCTACTTGAATGGCTAGTTTGAAGCACATGGCTAGATTTGGTTGTGGTTGAAGTGATTCCTTCTATTATTGAGCTAGCTTTATTGATTGAGCTTGCTAGCTTGTTTGTGAAACTCCAAGCCTTTGCCTATGGTAACCTCAGGCTCCACTTGTATCTTCGTGGCTTGTGGTTCCAGCCTCCATCACTCTATATATCTATGATATACGAGAGGCCCATGCAACCTAATCAATTGGCATGAGCAAAGCTTCAAAGGGTCAAGAGCAAGGAGAGATTGGCACAAGTCTTCCAACAAGTGGCTGCAAGTGATCTTCCCTTCTTCCTCTTGGCGCAAGAAGGAATTCACCTTGGTGGCTTCTTCATCTCCTCTCCTTCTCATTGGTGCTTCATCCTTGGAGGTGGCGTAAGCTTTGAAGAAGGTGACTTAAGGCTTGGATCTTCTTCCCGAGGCTAGCACCGGGCGTGGAAGAAGAGAGGTCGAGGCATCCGTGTCTGTGAGATTGTAGAGGGCGCACGGTTGGGTGCCTACCTCGACATTGGCCTCCACTTGCTCTAGGTACCTTACTATCTCATCGTGTCGATTCCCTCGCAAGATGATCTTCATTGGGTTTTTGGGACTGCCTTGTTTCGAGCATATTATTCCGCTCTGCAATTGTAATGTCTTATGAAAAAATTAGTATAATATCCCCGGGGTTTCCCAACACTGAAACACTCATTTATTTATTTTTATAAATAATCATGTAAAAGGCCCTGAAAATATGCAAAATTAAAGTTATTTTGTCATTAAAATGTTCATAGTATACAAAGGGACCACTAGAAATTTGGAGCTCAAAACTGAATAAAAGTTTTCAACTATAATTCCTAGGCAATGAAATATTTTATAAATTTTAAAGATAAAATAATACTTCCCAAAGAGAAATTAGGCCACCCATAAATTTCAAGCCAAAATATTCACGTTGAAAATCATGGCCATGATTACAATCACGATCGGTGATTATAAACATGGTGATCGATTCCTATGGCCAACAATCCACTCTTTCTCCCCCAATTTCTCCTCCATCTAGCTATAAGTGAAGCCCAAACCATAGGGCTTTGAGAGAGCACTTAGAGAGAAATATTTCCATCAACTTTGAGCCACTATCATCACCTCCTCACACCATATCAAAGCGACGAAGTGGAGATAAGTGTTTCAACACTAGCGACACATTCCAACATTCGTATCTGGGAGGATATGTCAAATTGGATTGAACAAATCATATAGAGGAAGGCATGGAACATGTAGGTGAATTATAGCTTCAAATCTCATTGAATTTTATCAAGAATCGGTTGAGATCTAGGTCGGAATTGTAATTGCCATGAGCAAGGAAGAAAGTAGCTACAATCACAATCACGATCAAGAGAGAGAATATTTTGTATTTCTACAATTTTTGACGAGGGAGTTAAACTACTGTTATGTTTTTATTTTCCAAGTTGATTGTATATTTTTATCCATGTTTAAGATGATTTACACTATGATTTCTATAGCTTAATTATAGTTTTCAAGCTATGGGGAGTAACCCTTTGTTTTTTTTCCTTTTACTAATGCATGTTTAGCATACTTTGTTATTTTATTTAGGGTTTGTTGTTATATTTATGATTTCCAAAAGGGGCATTTTTGTGAGTAGTGGAAAAAGGATGGGTTATTCTATCGACGTGTGGGAAGTTCAAAAAAAATTATTGGGGAAGTTGCAGCCGAGCCCCAATCTCAATGCAACCTCTCCTCTCCAACGTACTTCGTCTCGATTTTCCTCTTTCTCCCAAAATCTCTCCCGTTTTCCCAAGTTTGTGTGTGCCTACTACCTAAACTCGTCACCGCCTCCATCTCTGGTGATGTGTGACTTCTCCAACCATAGGTTGGTGTTGAGGCGATGTTCAAGGTTGCTGCTTTTCGGTGCCCCTTCATGCATGTGCATGCTGGCGACTCCTTCTCTTGCCAGGGTGCCACCCTGTTCACCGCCGGCTTCCAGCGATTTTGTTGGCGTGTGGGCATGGTTCTGGGTGATGTAGCTACTATAGGAGGGTTGGTCCTTAGTTCTGTACTCTAAGGGGTTTAGACAATTGATGCAGGAGCAAACGGACCCATGAACACCGTTGAGGGTGGCACAACCCCACCAAAAGACACTTGGGGGGATTCCCCAGTACTCCTGGAATTTTCGCCAGAATTTTCGCAGCAATCAGAGTTCACCAGGTCCAGACACGGCTAGGCCGTGCCCACGGTCACGGTCGTGACACGGTCGGCCAGCCGCGCGAATGCCGACACGCCCATCGTCACGCTCGTGCCGCACGCTGTGCCCGCCTCGGCCAAAGTTCCTAGAGATAGGCACGCCCGTGCTTCTAAGCATGGCCATGCCGTGCTTCCCTCGGCCAACTTTCCTGAAGATGAGCACACCCGTGCTCCTAGACACGGCCATGTCGTGTCCGCCTCGGCCAACAATGCTGAGCTCGACACACTTGCTGCCGCGCCCGTGCCACCGACCGTGCTTCCCTCAGCCAGATCCACAGTTGACGAACACGGCCGTGCTCCTCAGCACGGCCATGTCGTGCTTTCCTCGGCCAACAACACCGAACCCGACACAGCCCTGCACACACGCGTGCCAGCGCCCGTGCACTCCCTGACCGAAGAACCTACTTTCGAACACGGCCGTGCTCAACATCATGGCCAGGCCGTGTTCGCCCCTGAAGATTCGTTGCAGCCCCGACGACCCCACTTCGACATACACCGCCCTCCCTACCATATTGCTCTATCCCATGATGATCTAAAGGAGCTCAACAAAGTGGAATTCCGGCGATCCCAACGCCAAAGTAAGCCTCCAGACCAGTTCGTGGGTGTCGTTAGCCCTCTTTCCACCCAACGCCAAAGTGAGTTGTTATTTAGTTGGGTGCCCCGATCGAAATCGTCACTGTTCATCGTGCTTTCTACCGGATTCCTGCACTTTTCCGAAGCGTTTTCTCTTCCCTCGTCTCACGACCCTCTCCCATTTTCTCCAGCGATTTTGTTGGCGTGTGGGCATGGTTTTGGGTGATGTAGCTACTATAGCAGGGTTGGCCCTTAGTTCTGTACTCTAAGGGGTTTAGATAATGATCAAAAAATGTGAGAGGGTCTTGAGACGAGAGAAGCAAAAGCATTCGGAAAGTGCAGCAAAAACATGACGAAAACAATGATGAATTCATTTCGGGCAACACTAATACGAGAGAAAACCAAATGACACCCAAATATATGAAATTCACTCACGAACCTCTTAGCGAGCAATTTTAAGTGCAGCACATTCCCAGGGGATAGTGGGTAGACGGGGCTCAACTATCGCGCCTATGACTCTGCATCGTACCAAAAATAGGAAATCACACCACGCCTCCGATGTACGGATGCTCGTGGGGGATCAACGGGGAAGAATGTGAAACATAGCGGGTAGGAACACATGGGAATTATGAAAACAAGTGAACCTAACCCACTGAAGTCATTGGGATTTACTTCTTGCAAATGAAAGGAATACGATGAGTCGAGGCACCAACCTCCACTCTTACAGCACACACGTCAGGGTCGGGCCACCCACCACCACTCCTTCAGCTTACAATATGAGTACTCTACCACTACTAGAGAACTAAGGAAGATGCTAGCCCACCCCCTCTCTTTTATAGGATAAGAGAGGGGGAACAAGACAAGGGCTGAATCCTACCTACTACCAACTTTTGCAGCCAATAAGTAGTCAAAGCTGCTACATAAGACAAAATAAAATAAACTTCTACAAACTACTGTTGAAGCTCTACGCATGTCCTTGATTCCTGAGCATACAAGGGCTGCGTATAGCAGTTAGACGAGTTCGGAACAAGCCACAACAAAGTAAGAAAACTTCTAGATCGTGGACTGGTTCATTACTAACGTAGCGGAACTTATGGGAGGGATGGTCCTTAGTCCAGTACTCCAAGGAGGTAGAGATGATGATGTAGAAAACATGAGAGGATCTTGAGACGAGGGAAAGGAAAACACTTCAGAGTGAAATCCCGAGAAAATTGATGAAAATGTGCCGCGTAGACGTGTCTTGAACAATACCATCGAGCTGAGAAAGCACGGCACGATGCTACAAACTCAAAATACTAACCTCACTTGTAGAGCCAATTTTCATAGCATGCGCATGTAGTCGGGGTTCCTTCACGATGCAGCGAAGAGAGGGATGTCCGCTCGTCCGAGATGGGTCGAAGCCCAATGCGAGCTGCAGCTCTAATGGTTAGAGGGACTTGGCTTGTGATGGCCAAGTTGAGGGTTCGAATCCTGCTGCAGACGAAATTTGCATAGCCCAGACATGGGGTATAACTGTGCCAGGATTCGACACCCTAGACCTTGCGGGTTAGGTCTCTGGGATGCCTAACCTCGAGGGCATCGGTGGAGCTCCGCCGGTCCTTTGAGTTGTAGGGGAGGGGGGCAAACATGTCAGACGCGCCGAATGAGGAAGGCATGGGTCGCTTATGTCCAGACGGCCCTTGTGAGGTAGACATTCATGTCCGTACGACCGTTGTGTGGCAGGCATGGCTCTCTCCTACATCATAGGCTGGGGTTCTACACCGCACTAGTTATGACCCAGCCATTTGTTGGGGCACAAGTGTGATGGGCTGCGCTGATTTGGGCCGAGCCCGTCACAAGGATATCCTCTTGCATACCATTCTGGAATCAGGTAAAGGTGAACGCGGTGTCCTCCTTACGGTTGCAGCGAATGTCGAGCTCATCAAAGCAAGTGTGGTACTCATCGACTGAGTCGAACCCTTGGGAGATGGCGCTTTAGGCGTCGAGGAGGCGCTGCCTATACATGGGTGGGACATACTTCTCCTTAAGGAAATAGCACAGTTCCTCCCAACGAGTGATAGGGGGAAGATGC
This sequence comes from Costus pulverulentus, assembly GCA_027562315.1. Lineage (NCBI taxonomy): Eukaryota > Viridiplantae > Streptophyta > Magnoliopsida > Zingiberales > Costaceae > Costus > Costus pulverulentus. The sequence goes on from JANTFE010017913.1 coordinate 47,710, forward strand.
TGATCTACTAGTTGACGCTCAACATTCATCCAATACAATCGAGCATGACCTGTTAGTAGAAGGTGAACGTAACTGACCTTAAGGTGGTCGGATATAGCACTCCACTCTAAGTAGTTGTCAACGGCCGCAGCCCAGTCATGGAAGATGCAGGGGTCGAGACTTCCGTTAAAGATTGGGGGTCAATGCGCGTGAGATGATGGATCTCGTCATCCTCATGGTTGCACGGGTTCGACCGCCATGGGGAGGAACATCCTCAGCCCACATGCACTCGTCCTCAAATGGGTCAAACTAGGTAGACTCGTTGGCATGCATCCGCGGCGGGGCCAACGGAGGAGGAATGCTAAGTGAGGGTCTACCTTCAGCAGGTTTTGACCAAAGTTCCACCACGCGGTCCGGATGGTCTTGGACCGTGGTCATTAGCCATTGAAACATGACTTCCATCACTTCCAAGCATGTGGACAGCGATTCGACCAACTCTACCCTAGGCGGAGTACCTTCCTCATTCGTAATAGGCACTAGGGTAGTAGGATTCTGATTAGGGGCTCCTGATCTAGTGGTCATGATGCAAGAAATGCAGAATGTATGAAAAAAACAAAGCCAAAATAACCGATATGGAATGCAGTGGGAGAGACCGGCGGAGCTAGACAAGAGTTAGCTCCAACCTCCTCTAATACCAAATTTGATTTAGAGGAACTTATGGGAGGGATGGTCTTTAGTACGGTACTCTAAGGAGTTGGAGACGATAATGCAAAAAAAGTGAGAGGGTCTTGAGATGAGGGAAAAAACATTTCAGAGGGAAATCCCAAGAAAATCGATGCAAACATGCCACGTAGATGCGACTTGAGCAATACCAGCGAGTTGAGAAACCACGACATGATGCTACAAACTCAAAATACTAACCTCACTTGTAGAGCCAATTTTCTTAGCACGCGCGCGTAGTTGGGGTTCCTTCACAATGCAGCGAAGAGAGGGACGTCCACTCATCTGGGACGGGGAGGAGGATTCAGGTGCTCAAGGCAGTGGCCGGGTCGGAAGTGGGGATTTCAAGCTTGAGATGCAATGAGTAAAAGAAAGAGGAGCCCAATGCGAGTGGGTATCGTGATGGCACTTTGATTGAATGAAAAACAAGAATACAAGATGCGAGAGGAACTCACCGCAGAGTCTCTCGGAGCTTACTGGAAACAAACTAGCTCTAAACCCTCTTTTGTAGATCAAGAGGGAGGGGGAGGCACATGACAAACACATAAGGGTTGTTCGATAAGCCAACCACCCTCTAACCTCCTAAAAGGGGTCAAGATGCCCTATAACTATCAAAAAGAAAACTACCAACTACAGTACAAAGAAGCTTGTGGAAGGAGCTGGCGCATGGGTGGGTGTATTGGGCTGTTGTCCAGGCCATCGTGGCATTCTAGACCATCTCTGAGCAGGCCACCATGAAAAAATAGGACCTGTTGATCGTGGGTTGGTTCTGCACAGTGTTTACTGACTCCTGCGCGTTGTTGAAAACCCGATTGTGGTATCAGTTAGAAGTCAATTCTTGGGGAAGTCCTCTTGGGAAATTCACCAAGTTGATTGGGTAGATAGGCTCTGTTGAGGCAGAGGATGGACTCACAATGCCCACAAAACGGTTAGGGGAACGCGAGGATCATTGCGAGCGTCTAACTTTATGAAGAACATGACACATCTTCATCTTTGAGATATTCACGGCCTGGTCTTGCATGCGTTCACGGGGGTTCACGAGCTCTAGAAGGTCCACCGAGTCAGTCACAGCCAGGCCGTATGTCGTGTCATGGCCTGGCCGTGCGTCGTGTCACGGCTAGGCTGTTAGTGTTTATGCCCTGCAGACTAATGTTTGGACATGGTCCGGCATTATTTGAATGTACTTTGATAGAATTGATATTATTGATGAAGGCATGGTCGTTATTATGTAGATTGGTTTACCTGCATTGATGTATTGAATTGCATAAATAATATCCCAGGAGTTTGGTTGGATCCATTCTCATAAGTAATCCCAGTCAAGGTGCCTTAGCCGATATGGGACAGCTTTGGTGCATGTGAGACTGGTGTATGGGCTGGTTAGGTGCAAGACACAATAACGCAGACATACAAGTGCTTCAGCATTGGTTGCACTGGAGTGACCCACCGTGAGGATTGACTTGTCTAGTCAATAGGTAAATCTCACATGCAAAAGGTTTGCATTGATCCTTAGACTTGAGGTACTCATGTCTAAATATGATGATGGATATGTTTTGATACAGTCTTACGCCTCTCTGTAAATGGGTGATCAAAACAACTATCATTGGGCATATCATAAGTCATATGGAGGTATGGATGACCAATAGTTGGATTTGCCCCATCCTTAATTGGAAGCATGATATCCACTTTGGGGCGCCCCACCTCATTGGTGCATGACAGGAATGTATGGCCATACTGTTTGAGTCATGAACAATAGATTGGATTAATAAATATGAGACTAATCCAATGGCAGGATATCAGTTTAGGAAAAGGGATCTAGAATGCATGAGAATCCTTGTTGCTTGTTAGGGAGTTTGATGGAGGTAGAGACCATCGGCCATGAAGGTACAAGTGGTGCCTAAGGCTGCCATAGACAAAGGCTCGATGGCTCGTAAATAAGCTAGCTAGCTCACTACTAAAGCTAGCCCGATAAATGAAAAATAACTACTTCAACACCTTGAAGAAACTCAAGCTCAGCAAAGAAAAAATGTTACTGCAATGCACAAATCAGAACTTGCATTTGCGCCCACTCCAAATCAGCACCAGATCTCATCCAACGCTCATGTTCATGCTAGCACTCAAGAGATGGAAACAACCTAAAAAAAGAAATATCAACATATCCTTACAGCCACATTCATTCGCAGAGCGAGGAAGCCTGAACGTTCGGCAGCAACGTCTCCAAGCTTCACATTATATATGTCTCTCACGCAACATTGTAATCGAACAAATTGTTTTGAATGAATTAATTGGAAATAGTTTCTTTCCGATGGAATCGGATGTCCCCTTCTTCTTCTCCTCCTTCTAGGGCTGAGCCTCTCCCTCTTCCTCTCTTCTATAATCTCCTCTTCTCCCTCAAACTCTCTCTGTTCCGTTACAAACCTCTCCTGCAACTTGTTCCCAGATTTTCAAAACTTTGCAACCTCGCCGCCGACGATCCACCGGTCGGATCTCCACGAGAATTTGGCCATCATCACTTGTACCCCTAAGCAACCTCTAGCCGCTGGCATTCATCCATCCACCGCTTGGATTGCCAGAGTCGAACACTCGTTCGAATCCCCTGTTTGCACAACCTTCCGCCCTAATTCTGCTTCTCACCGTCGTCCTCCTTCAAGCCTCTAGCATGCCTGTGATGTACTCTTGTGAGGCTTGTGTGCCGCCTTTTACTTTTATTTTGTAAATTACAAGAAGATTAGGGGGCGCATACTTCCTTGGTGTACCTTGGCGCATGCATACATGAAGCTTGTGCACCTTGCTTGGTGGCGCAATATACTTCATGCTTGGTGGCGCATTCCACACTAGTTGCACAAGTAGGGCTTGGCCGAGCCTCATGGCTTGAGAGCTATCCCTCTTGGCTCTTGTGTGATGGCACATCTTCCTTGGAAGAGACACCATGGCAATTGCCGAACCCATGAGGGTGCTTCTAGGATCTCCCAAGGGGCACCTTTAGGGTTTGAGAGCTAAACCATAGTGAGGAGGACCTTGGAGCCAACTTTGAAGTTCAAGACTAGAGGGCGGTTATGTTAGGTCTTGTTGAGGCTTATCTCCTAGGTCAAGAGTTGAACCCCTTTGGCATGTGTTGGGTTAATGTCTTGAATAGGATATGATCATATCATCCTTTAATGCTTTCCATATCTGCAAAAGCATGCCTGTGATGTTTTATCTTTTTGTTATCACTATAGATTGCATGCCAGTAATGCTAGACAAAAGATAAAACTAAGAGGATGAGACCTCAAAAGCCCTCAAATAAAAATATCAAGTCTAGTAGACTTCTAACATGTAGCCCTCATCAAGCTATCGATCAGTGGTGTTGTGCACTGTTTCCCATCCTCATTAGACACACCCACTTATCTTTAGAAGGTGTGCGGTGACAATGGTTTCCCAAGTCCAGTTTTAACCTGGACGTGCCTTCGCAAGGAATCTCGTTGGCCCTGGGCATAACAGTTAGGAATGGACTTAACTAGTTTTTCATATGTGATGGCTACATGATGGAACTGTAGAGGCATTGTTGAGAGATTAGGGTTTCATACTGTATCCAGCCCTCGCTGGACATGAAATGCCTAGAGTGTTTCAATAAGGGGAGTTGCCATATACAATCGGCTAGTGTGCCCACCTTAAGAAGCATGAGTCACTTTGTGTATCTCATCCCACCCTCGTGGGATATAAAGCCTCATGTGCAATAAGGATCCCATCTCACTAGGAAATCTTGGATTTCCCAATTGACTTTATGGGTTGTCATTTCAATTAAAATAGTGGGAGCCATAATCATTTAAAGCAAGTCTAATTTAAATGATTTAAAGTAGTATTAATCTACTTTTCTTGGTTGTTGTAGAACAATGGCTATGAACAATAGCGGATTGTCACTGTGATCCTTTCTTGAGAAGGACAAGTTGGTTGGATCCAACTTCATGGACAGGCATCAGAACTTGAGGTTAGCCCTCAAGCTCGAGAAGAAGATGTATGTCCTTGAGCAGCAGCCTCTTTCTATGGCTCCTACACCTAATGCCCGAGTGGCAGACAGGGATGCTTTTAGAAAGCAATAGGATGACTTTTTGGAAGTAGCATGTTTCATGCTAGCCAATATGGCACCGGAGATTCAGGTGCAATATGACGAGCAGAACGCTTTTCAAATAACTCATTTGAAATAGATGTTCGAGGCTCTAGCTAGAACTAAGAGATATGACACTGCCAAAGCATTCTTTCGGTGCAAGTTATCTGAGGGTGCTCCAGTGGGACCCCATGTACTTAAGATGATTGGGCATGTGGATCATCTCAAGAGACTGGGACACACTATAGATAACGAGCTGGTTGTGAATCTTATTCTATAGTCCCAACCCCCTAGCTTCAGTCCATTTATTATAAATTTCAACATGAACCGGATTGAGCGCACTAGGGAGGAACTGTTGGATATGCTCCAAACAACTAAGCATGATGGGTAAGAGCAAACCCAATTCTGTTCTTTTGGTCCCTACGACCAAGAAGATGAAGAAGAATGGTAAGGCACGTGCTATGGGCAGTGCCAAAGGCCCTACTAAAGCACTGAAGAAAAAGGCTAGGAAGTCAATGTTGGGGTATGCCCTTAAGGCTAATGTTTGAGGCCTTGGGATTATTTCAGTATCATGTATAAACTCTATATTTATAAAGGCAATGGTTGTTATTCAGGTTGTTGCAT
>JANTFE010017920.1:0-10424 GCA_027562315.1 Costus pulverulentus
TGTTGGTTGAATGATGCCATGATGCTTGTTTATTTAATCTTATGTGGGTTTCCCTTTTAATGTGTGCTGTGCTGGGGCCTGCGAGCCTGGTAAATTGTAAATTATTATGTTTGTGATCTGCGAATCACATTTTCAATTAATTTACTGTATAATTGACCTGCGAGCCTGGTGAATTGTTTCGGTTCAGTTTAAAGGGATTTAATCTCTGATTGTAAGTGAAATCTGGTCTGATCATGTTTGATTGGTTAGGGCTCAAGATCGGTAAGCTTCGATCGAGAGAGTTGATGCTAGATCGGTGAGATCAGTAGCATCAAAAGATGAACGGTCAGATCTTGAACCTTAGGGTTTAATTTGATCTGGACCAATACTTGGGCTGATTTGGTTGGGTCATTGGACCAACTACATTGAACCGGCTCATATGTGAGCGCTTGGTTCATATGAGAGAAGAGATATGCGTTTGGTTCACTTCATGTGAACGCATAACGCATGTATTGAAGTCTTGCTAATTTTGGCATTTCGGTTTTCCACAGTGATGAACGTCTCAACGTTCGATCACAAGGCTTCTCTAACGCTCGTCTCCCCTTTGCTCTGGACGACACACACACTCTTGTGTGGTGTAAGTCGACGAGAAGAAGGATCGGCCAAGAGAGACTTCATCATCCCCTTCCATTCGACAAGGAAGCTTGGGTGCCTTGCTAGCACAAGGGACGCCAAGGAAGTAAGCGATCTTCATCTTGTGTGTGAACTTTTGGAGGAGATCAAAGTTGCTCTCTTCTTCCAACGCACCATCCAAGCGATGGCCATGGTATGGATCTTTTCCAATCTTTGCAAGTTGATCATTGAAACATACATGCGATCATAGAAACCCTAGATTCCGCAAGAAAAGGTTTCACATGCGCCTATTAAGGTTTGCGCCCCCCTCTCGAAAGGGGAACTAACATTCTTTGCTAAGAAAGGAATGGATACAATGTTCTTAGTAAGTGAAGGTACACAAAAGCAATTATCTAGTTCTAATTGAAGTCCAGAAGGCAAGGAGAGAGTCAAAACGCCTACAGCAATAGTAGCAACCTGTGCCCCGTTTCCAACCCGTAGGTCAATCTCTCTAGGCCGCACCGATCTACTTTTCTTGAGCCCCTGCATATTTGTACAAATATGAGCCCCACATGCGGTATCCAATACCCATGACATAGAAGTAGAAAGATTGACTTCTATAATATAGATACCTGAGCATGAAGATGAAGCCTTGCCTCTCTTCTTCTCATTCTGAAGTTGCACTATGTCCCTCAACATGTGAGGTGGCCCTCCACATGAATAGCACTTATTGTTCCTGATCCATTTCATTTTTAATTTCAGTTCCTTGGTCAAGCCTTTCGGCTCAACGCACTGAATACCAACTTTAGGAGGATTGAGCCTAACCAATTCATCAAAGAGCTGTCTTAGATTAGTAATAATCTCAGAGGTACTCTTCAATTCATATTGCCCTTGAAGTTTGGGCGACATGTTGGTTAGCATCAATTGTGCAACCTCCAAAGTGTCAGCCTGATGCTTATCATAAGCATCCCTCTCAGCCGCTGAGGCCGAGCTTGGAAGTGGTTTAGGAATGAGCTACTCAAGGACATAGAGCTTTCTCTCAAGCTTGAGCACAATTCTCAAGTTCATATACCAATCCATCAAGTTGGATCCAACCAACTTGTCCTTTTCAAGGATAGATCGCAGTGACCATCTTCCATTGTTCATTGTCATTGTTCTACAATAACTAAGAAACAGCAAATCAGTACTACTTCAAATCATTTAAACTGGACTTGTTTTAAATGATTGCTGCTCCCACTATTTTAAATTCGAATAGACAACCCACAAAGTCAATCGGGAAGTTTAGGACTTCCTAGTGAGATGAGATCCTTATTTCACATGAGGCTTCGTGTCCCACGAGGGTGGGATGAGATGCACAAAGTAACTCATGTTTCCTAAGGTGGGCGCGCCGGCCGGTTGCTCCAAGCAACTCCCCTTGTTGAGACAGTCTGGGCATTTTATGTCCAGCGAGGGCTGGATATAACATGAAATCCTAACCTCTCAATGATGCCTCTAGACTTTCAGAATGTCCCCAGCACATGTGAACTTCTAGTCAAGTCCATTCCTAACCGTTATGCCCAGGGCCAACGAGTTTCCTTGCGAAGGCACGCCCAGGTTAAAACTGGACTGGGGAAACCATTGTCACCTCACACTTTCTAAAGATAAATGGGTGTGTCCCACGAGGGTGGGAACCAGTTCACAATTCCACTGATCAATAGCTTAGTGAGGGCTACGCGTTAGAAGGCTACTAGACTTGATATTTTATGAGGGTTTTTAAAGTCTCATCAGTTTTATCTTATGTCTAACAATACAGGCATGTAATCCTATAGTGATAACATAACGATAAAACATTACAGGCATGTTTTTAGCAGATAAGGAAAGCAGTAAAGGATGATGTGATCAAAGCCCTTTCAAGACATTGAACCAACCCATGCCAAAAGGAGATTCAACTCTTGATATAGGACTCAAGCCCCTAAAATAGACCTAGCCTAGCCGGCCTCTATCTTGGTCTTCAAGGTTGGCTCCAAGGCCCTTCTCACATGGTTTAGTTCTCAAACCTTAAGGGTAGACCCCAAGGGTTCGGCTAATGCCATGGTCTTCCTCCAATGAGGATGCGCCACAATGCAAGAAGCCAAGTTAGCTAGCTCTCAAACCCAAGGGTTCGGCCATGCCTAACTTGTGCCACTAAGCAAGCTTGCGCTTCTTCCTTTGATGTTTGTTGCGCCACCATCCAAGGTGCATGCGCCAAGCTTCAAGTACATCTGCCACCCTAATCTTCTTCTTAGTTAAAAGAAAAACGGCACGCATGCCTCACAAGGATACATCACAGGCATGCAAAGGGGGGCTTGACTAATGATCACAACATCATGCACAATCAAGGTATTTACTCATGCAATTCTACATGCTCATGAAAAACATAAAATCTGAAATTTTACTTTTTCATAAAACTAGTCTCCTTTTCTCATCTTTCTCACAAATCTTTTGGTTAATTGCGATTTATTTCTCATGATGATTTCAAAGATCCTTTCGGCTGGCAATTTTGTCAGATCAAGAGACTTGGCCAGTCCGAAGAAACAATGCCCGTCCTACTTGACAAAACTACGTGCGCCTTTGATCTTTAAATCAAACAAGAAAAATAGTCCAAAAATCCAAAAGAGATTGAGAAGATGATAGAAACAAGAAACCCTAATTTTAAAGAGATTGAGAAGATGATAGAAACAAGAAACCCTAATTTTTCCTACTTAGAAAAATCGTTTGCCATGCATCATGCTATTGACGAAAATAGAGATATGGCATGTGAGCATGAAAGAAAAGCGTAAAACATCGTTTGAGTCTTGCAAGTCCCTCTGATACCACTGTTGGGAAACCCCGGGGACATTTTACAATTTTTCAGAGTTGTAAGCATACATTGCACAGCGGAAGAATGTCCCCGAAACAGGCCGGTCCCAAAAACCCAGTGAAAATCGCAAGCAAGAGAGTCGACACGATGAGTTAGGAAAAACCTTAGAGCAAGATGAGGTTGATGTTGTGATAGGTGCCCAAGCGTGCGCCCTCTACAGCCTCACACACACTGATGCCTCGAGTCCTCTTCTTCCACGCCCGGTGCTAGCCTCGGGAAGAAGATCCAAGCCTTAGGGAGATGCTCCACTTCACTTGCGCCACCAAGAGGAAAGGATGCGCCAAGAGAAAGAGTAACTAAGCCAAGACGCCAAGCACCAAAGCTCCTTGCGCCAAGTGGAAAGGAGGGAGAAGCTTGCGGCTATGGAAGAAGGAAGAAGAGGTTGCGCCCTTGCTCCTAGCTCTCGCCCCTCTTCTTGTTGTCACGCCTCTAAGGATTGTAACATGTAAGAGGGGGCGGCTAGGGTCACATATATAGGGCAAGTGGCGGTTAGGGCAAGGGCTAGGATCATGACAAGTGTAGGGCTAAGATGAGGAGGTTTGATGCAAGGAAAGTCTCCAAGACTTTACCATAAACTTCATTCAACCTATCCATAATTGCCCAAGCACCATATCAGCCCAAGACATGCCATAGAGGCATGGATTCCATCCAAGGAAGAGAGGGGAGGCACCCTTTACTTCCATAATGAAGCAAAGTCGCCAACATGACCCCATTATGCCCCTAGGCGCTTAATGGTTCATGTTTCTCCCCATTATACCCTTTTAGCCTCTCATCTCTTCACAAGAACTTGTTATTGGGCCTCATTGGATAATGAGCTAGCCCAAACTTCATCATATGGGTTGATTAAGCATTTAGATCCAATCCAATGCAACCCTAATCCAAGTGTGACCAACCATGGTCAAATACGGGTCAACCTGCCAAAAATGAAGTTTGGCTCCAATAACATTCATCCATCTCATCAGGCCCATTAGCGCTGATGAAATCTCCCAATTAGATCCGAGTTATCCAATAACTCGATCATAAGGCTTCTCGATCAATACGAGAACTCAAGTATCAAGGTGTGCGACCCTGTAGGTTCCTCTGACGCTGACAGTGCTGACCAAAGGTCACCACAAGTAGTGAGTGGCACCTAGCAGTGCATCGCTGCTACCCAGGTCATTGGAATGGATATCGACATCGACATCCCCATCATCGCAACTAGGTACAAATGTATTACAGTCTCTTTGCCGAACTGATATCCGATTGGACAAGTGTGTCACCATTTGTTTTCATCCAATCACATGGCTATGACTAAAACAGGTTTTCACCTGGGTATGGCCATACACTTTCAGTCATAGAACCATAGAGGAGCTCCATGGATATCATGCTTCCCTAAGGAAGGGGCAAATCCTTTGTCTATCCATTGACCTTCTCATATGGGTCGTGACATGCTTAATGACAACCGTTATGACCTCCCAACTACGGCGAGGTGTTAGGTTGTATCAAAGCAAGTCCCTAACCATATAGAATGATCAATGACCTCAAGTCAAGGGATCAATGCATCTCCTGTCACTTGTGAGGATAACTCATGACACCAAGTCATAGCCTCACAGCGGGTCTTTCCAGTATATCCTCCAATGATATACCCATGTGTCTGCGTTAGCACCACGTGCCTAACCAGCCCACATACCAGTGTCACCAGTACCATATCTGTCACATATCCACTAAGGTACATCGACTGGGGACTATAGTTCGAGCATAGATTCAATTTGTCTCCAGGGACATTATCATGTTAGTACATATGCGCAGATGTAAACAAACATATATAACGACAATGCCAGAATGATATAAATATCAAGGTCAAGTAGTACATAAGTGGACCAAAACTAGGTCCTAGGGCATATACACCAACATATATTTATTATCGATTATCAAAATTTGGAACTATTCAGACTGAGTGGTTTAGCAGTTCATTGTTTGATGGGGGTAAAACTAGAAGGGCAATGAGCTTACAAACACATCATCGATCAAACCTATACATGCATGGGCATCAATTATTACAATGCATAATAAAAGGGCTTTTGTCATGCAATGAGAATTAAGAGGGGAGGTTAAGCCTCCAAATTTATTTTTCTAATAAGATTAACTAATCTACTCTAAGATTTGAATACTACTTCAAGCTCATCTATGTATTACATTGAATGCGCCATATCGTGGATGAAAGAAGACATGAGCATGGGTCGGCTATCCATGGATCCATCAAGATGCGCCAAGTGCCTACGAGAGGGAACAAGAAGTTAGTAATCATGAAATCAAGAGATAGAAATCAATTAGTGTTTAGATTTGTGGCTTTAGTGATTGTTTGGAGTGAGATCCACTAAAGTAGAGAGGAAGATCTCCATGTCCCATCTTTTTCTTTCAAGGCTTGTGCATCCTACACAAATAAGATCCAAGAGTTAAATGTCATCAAACAATTAGCAAATCCAAATAAAAATCCAAACAAGGTTTAGAGGGGCTCGGTTTGATGTGTCTTGTTGATGATGTGCTTGGGTGTAGATCCTTGAAGAAGAGAGAGTTCTTGCACCACTAGAGTATGGTTGAAGAGTGATGCAGGACGGGTCACATGCTTGAATACCCCATCATGTAGATAAGCAAATTTCAAAAATAGTTTTTTTTATATTTCATAATATAAAAAAATAAAATTAATCATGCAAATAAATTTAAATTAAACTAAACTATAACTAAAAATATAAATTATGAAATACAATAATTAAGCTCAACTTGCAGCCCTTAGGAATAGAAGCACCGACCTTCCCATTCTTCACAAGTCCAATGGTTGATATGTAGGCAAGTACAATGCTATGAGCTTACACGGAACTCATTGCAACACACCCATACATGCATGGGTAATTAAAATATTAAGAGTCCAAAGTCTGTACAATACAAGTAAATCAAGGGGGAAGTTAAACCTCCAAATTCACTTGTTAACAAAATGTCTAAGCATCTAAACTAGTTCTATCAAAATAAACTAGGGCAATGTGATTGAGCAAGGGAAAACCAAGTTCTGATTACAATGAGTCCGTCGAGACTCTTGCGTTTTATACCCTTTGCTAGCATTTGTGTGTTGTTATTATTAGTGTGTATGCCCTAAAGACCAAATGTACTATATCATATTCATTCATTGAATAAAGGTAATTGTCGTTATCATGTTGATCACTATGCTTGCGTTGAAGTATTGGATAACATAATAATGTCCATAGAGATTGATATGACTCAATCTCATAATTGAGTCCCAGGTTAAAGAACCTTGGTGGATAAGGGACAACCTTGGTATATGTGATACTAGTATATGGGTTGATTGGATGGTGAGCATCAACGCAGACACATAGGTGCCTTGAGCAAGATGCACTGGACTGACCTACTATGAAACTTTGACTTGGTGTAACAAGTCAGGATTCACAAGTGACAGAAGGTACTCTAATCCTTAGACTTGAGGTCTTTAGTACTTACATAATATAAGTCATGTACTTTGATACAACATAACATTTCTACATAACTGGAGAGTTATAATAAGTATCATTGGGTATATGATAAGTCATATGTGAAGTACGAGTGACTAATATAGAATTTGACCATTTCTTCCTATAGGGAGTTTGATAATCCAAGGTCCTCTCTGTGGGTGTTTAATTGAGAGTGTATGACCATACCCAAGAGATTATATTTCTACTTGAGTCACCCCATACGATTAGAATAGCAAGTATGGTACACTTGTTTAATCTAGAATTATCAGAAGGCAAAGGGATTGTATTGCTTATATAAAAACTTTATCGCTACTTAAGCATTGTCGGCTGACAACATAGTCCTATGGCTTGGGTAACAACGATGCTTTACTAGAGGCTACTCACTATTTGTGATGATCTGTCTGGTTCATCATCAATAATGTCATATGGGACCTATAGGGTCGCACATGCAGACACTTGGATATCATTTTATATCTGAGTGCCTTGGATCAAATTATGAATTAATTTGAGTCCATTTAGATAATTGGACATGATAGATCATAGCAGGATCGAATTGATGATTCATATGATTTGATCGGTAAGAAGAATGGGGTTAGGTGCCCATTCTCATGACTTGGAGAAGCCCATTAGGCTTTAAGGGCCTGTTTGGCCCCACTTTTCAGCTGATTTTAAGTAGCTTTTAAGCATATACCAGTAAAAAATATGTTTGATAATAACAAATAAATGCAAAGAAAAGGTAGAAGTTGAGAAATATACAATTTAATGCTTTTGGTGATTTAGCATCGTCAAAAAAATAATTTACTTGATTTTGGTTAAAATTTTAAGTATTATTATTTTAAATAATTTAAAATTTTAATAAAAAAATATATTAATATTTAAAATAATATATTTATTTTATTATTTTAAATTTTGATAGTAGTTAAAAATTTATTTATCAAACATCTTATAAATTTTGACAGCATAGTACAGTACAGTACAACACAGTTTAGCACAGTCAAAAATCAATTAACAGTGGGGCCAACACATACCCTAAGTCTAATAAGGGACAAGCTGTAGGGCTTAGGGCGCCTGTAAGACTTGTATAGGAGGCTTAGAGTAGGGAACACTCTAGATGGAGACCATTGGGCTTAGAGCCCAATGAGGGCTGAACCAAGATGCGCCATAGGACCATGGGTCCAGCATGAGAGGTATGAGAAGTATGGATCACCTCATTGGGCCAAGAGCCCAATCAACCAAAGGGTGTGCAGCTACACTCTATAAATAGGGGAAGCAAGGTATTTAAGCCCTGGCCTTAGCACCTACTGGAAGCGCCACTTCTAAAATGACGTTGCCTATGTGGCCGACCAAGCAAGGCATCATTGACTTGACGTGAGGTGATCAGGGGAAGTGATTTAGCCTTCATTAAAAAGTCTTCCCCTCTCTCAGTTGTCTATGTCATGATTGGGGCATGGATTGGTCGACCATGCCAATAGAGGAGGTGCCTCGCTTTGTATCAATAAGTAGGCTAGGGTTCGGCCATAAACACATAAATTATTTTCTTCTCCTCTCTCTATGTAGCAGACACCCTCCTCCTCTCTTTATGTGCCACTACCATCCTTTCTAGTTGTGAGCACCATGGTCAGGTTCCTACTTCTGTGGCTAGCACAAAGCGCAAAGTGGGGTGATCTTCAAGGAGTCACTACATGGATACCAGTAGAGGGCGAACACTTGAGTGCCTACAGTCATCAACGTCAAGCGCGCTTGAAAGGAAAAATTATTGTCATGTGCCTTAGCACATCTTGCATTGATCCTCTTAGCATGGGGAATATTATTTCAGGTAAATTTTCTTTACATATTTTTCTTTTTGCATACGAATTTCCCCAATAGTGGTATCAGAGCCACTTGTGATAACCTAAGGGTATTTTAGGCATTTCACATGTTATGTCGTTAGAAAAATTTTTGAATATTGCTGAAAATTTCTACATAACTTTTGTCAGATGTAAGAATTTTTGGAGATACAGTACTTACCTATCTTGGAATTTTTTAATGCCCTCATCTTTAAGGATGCACCTATCAACTTTAATGGAATTTTTGCATCCTCGTGTTCAGATATTCGGATGATACAAAAGTTCCTAAGATAGTGTGGCTATATCTAGAAAGTTATCATGTGAAAATTTTAATTTTTACATGCTAAATTTATGAAATTTTTTGGTCGATATAAAACCTACCATATTTGGCAAGTTGTCATGTGCAACCCTTAAACTGCCAAATTAGCCTAAAATTTCTATTATCTATTGTAGGGGTGTCCAAATTTTGGTTCAACCCAATGAACCACACCGAACTGAACAAAAATTTTTGGTTTGGTTCGGTTTGAGATGGTTTAAAAAATTTCTATTTGGTTTTCGGTACAGTTCGAGTTGAACCAAAAAAACCAAAATTTTAATATAATATTAATATTTTTATATAAAATATATTATATTATTATTTTGAATTATATCAAATATGTTATATTATCATTTTTAATTATATAAAATATATTATTTTATTATTTTTATTAAAAATTAATAATATAATCGCACAACGGTGACAATGGGCTGGGGCTTGTCGTCTTCACTAAAGTAAGTGATGAAGGATGAAAATCCTAACGCCCAAGAATCACCCTAGGTATGTAGCTCTACATGCAGGCGAAGGCTAGATTAAGAGGTTAGAGGTTGGTGCACCTTGACCCCCTAACGAGAAGGGGGGCCGAACTCCTCGGTTCTTCTATGACAGTGGTGGTCGTCCAAGGATTCTCCCAGCCTTTGGTGAAGTTTTGCTCAACGATGGCCACTTGACCCGATGGAAGATCTCTTGGAAGATGGTAACCGGCAATGGAACAGTAATCGCAGTTAGAGATGATTGTGGGGAGCGCTCGACGATGAAGTGTGGAAACGTTGGGGATGATTGATAACCGGTTGGAGAGCAAGCTCAATCCAAAGAGGAGCACGCTCAACTCTTACACACGCAAACACAAAGATTTCAATTTTGGAATATTTTTGACTTAGTGTGAAAAGTGAACAACGGAAGCTTAAAACCTTTCCTCCCAACATAGAAATGACCCTTGGCATTCTTAAACAACCCTTGGCATTCTTCACTTGCTGGCGCCTCCTCATTCCTCATAATGGATCTAAGGCTGTAAGATCCAAGAATCTTAATTCCTTGTAAGTACTATTCTTGATTTAAATAAATCCTTGGCTGTGATATTTTTTCTATGTTTTGATTTTGTAAAAGGGATTATTTAAAAATTAGTGGCAATGGGTTAGTGATTATTAATTTAAGCCTTACCGGATTTTTACTCTAGTAACTAATTAACTAGAGCTTATTGGATATTAATTGAATCCTTATTGGATTTTTACTTAAGGGAATAATTAGCTATGGGTTATTGGGTTTGCAATTAAATTAAATGATATTGGGTTTAAAATTCGAATTAGTGGATT
>JANTFE010017937.1:8942-30876 GCA_027562315.1 Costus pulverulentus
AAAGTTGATCATATGACATATAAATCGATCATGGAAACCCTTGCTTCCGCTCAAAAGTCTATATGCGCCCACCTTTAGGGTTTCGCTCCCCCTTGAAGGGGACTTTCAGATGCACAAAGTGACCCATGCTTCCTAAGGTGGGCACGCCAGCCGATTGCTCAACGTAATTCCCCTTATTGAGACAGTCAAGGCATCTCTTGTCCAGGGAGGGCTGGATACAACATGAAACTCTAACCTCTCAATGATGCCTCTAGAGTTTCATTATGTGCCCATAACACATGAAAATCTAGTCAAGTCCATTCCTAACCATTATGCCCAGGGCCAACGAGTTTCCTTGCGAAGGCGCGCCAGTTAAAACGGACTGGGGAAACATTGCCACCACACACCTTCTAAAGATAAATGGGTGTGTCCCACGAGGGTGGTAAACAGTTCACAACACCACTGATCGATAGTTTGATGAGGGCTACGCATTAGATGGCTACTAGACTTGATAATTGATTAAGGGTTTTTGAAGTCTCATCATCTTAGTTTTATCTTATGTCTAACATTACAGGCATGCAATCCTATAGTGATAACATAACGATAAAACATCACAGGCATGCTTTAGCAGATAAGGAAAGCTGTAAAGGATGATGTGATCATAGCCTATTCAAGACATTGAACCGACCCATGCCAAAGGGGTTCAACTCTTGACCTAGGATTCAAGCCCCAAAGACAAGACCTAACCTAGCCGACCGCTAGAGATGGTCTTCAAGGTTGGCTCTAAGGTCTTTCAAGGGTGAATCCGCAACCTTGTAAGTTCCAAGAAAGCTAGCTCACAAGCCCTAAGGCTTGGCAATGCTATTCTTGCGCCACCAAGCAAGAATGTGCCACCAAGCATGCGCCAAGTATCAAGTTGAGTGCGCCCCTTAATCTTCATCATGAATTTTACAAAATAAAAGGAAAAAGATGGCACGCAGGCCGCACAATGATACATCACAGGCATGCGAAGGGCTTGACATATGATCACAACACCATACACAAAGAAGGCACTGACTCATGCAATTCTACATGCTCATGAATAACAAAAAAATCTAAAATTTTCCTTTTTCATAAAACATGTCTCCTTTCCTCATCTTCCTTTCACAAATCTTTTGGTTATTTGCTATTAGTCTTTCATGATGATTTTATAGATCCATTCGTCTGGCAATTTTATCAGATCAAGAGACTCGGCCAGTCCGTAGACACATTGCCCGTCCTACTTGACAAAACTACGTGCGCCTTTGATCTTAAATCAATCAAGAAAAACAACCCAAAAATCCAAAAGAGATTGACAAGAAGGATAGGAACAAGAAACTTAATTTTTCTAATTTAAGAAAAATATGCGCCATATCAATATGCAATTTGCAAAAATAAAATATGGCATGTGAGCATGAAAGAGCATGAATAAAACATCGTTCGAGGCTCGCAAGTCTCTCTGATACCACTGTTGCGAAATCCCGGGGATATTTTACAATTTTCAAAGATAGAGATTACACAAAAACATTGCACAGCGGAAGCAATATCTCCAAAATAGGCCAGTCCCAAAAACCCAGTGAAGATCGTCATGCGAGGGGTTCGACACGATGTGATAGAAAGTACCTTAGAGCAAGATGAGAAGCCGATGTCGAGGTAGGAGCTTAAGTGTTCGCCCTCTGTAGTCTCACACACATGGATGCCTCGAGCTCTCTTCTTCCTCGCCCAGTGCTAGCCTTGGGAAGAAGATCCACTCCTTATGAGAGTCCTCCATGCAACTTGCGCCACCACCAAGAAGAGATGCACCAAGGAGAAGGAGGAAGATGGGATGCCACAAGCATTGTTCCTTCTTTGCGCCAAGGAAAGAAAGGGAAGGAGGAAGAAGCTTGCTTGCACCCTTTTTATGGAAGAAGAAGGGAAGAGAACTCCAAGTTGTCGCCCCTCCAAGTGCTCCACGCCTTCAAGAGAGTTAATCTCATGAGAGGGGGCGGCTAGGGTCTCTTTTATAATAATGATAGGCAGTTTAGGGGAGTTTGGCAAGTGTAGGTAATTAGGGCGTGATTCTAGGAATTTATTCAATCAATTATGTTGACTAAATCCCTCATCCATATGCGCCTAAGCCTTGCCTAAGCAAGCATAGAGCCATATGCGCCCAAAGGTTACCTAAAGAGGCAATACATTCATGCATGCGTAAAGACTAGGTCAAGCCATCATGAATCCTTGCCTAAATTGGTTTTGGTAAAAATCCTAATCCAATTAGGATTCTATTTATGTAAATAATCAGCCCCCACTTGCACAAATTAAATCTCAATCAATATCTCAAGTGATTAGATTAAACCCCAATCCAAATCAATCACTTGGAGATGTCAAACATGCCATAAGCGCAACTCCTAATCCAATTAGGATTTCTCCCCATTATACCCCTTTAGTCTCTAATCTCTTCATGACAACTCATTAGTGAGCCCAATTAAGCAATAAGCCTTGCCCAAAGTCCATTATGCATGTTAACCAAGTCATTGGATCCAATCCAAGTTAACCCAAGGTCAAACGAGCCTAACCATGGTTAATATGGTCAATATGCCAAAAATGGAAGTTGGCTCTAATAAGTTTCTTCCATCTCATCAGGCCCATTGGCGCTGATGAAATCTCCAAAATAGATCTGAGCTATCCAATAACTTGATCATAAGGCTTATCGATCAATACGAGAACTCGAGTATCTTGGTGTGTGACCCTATAAGTCCCTTTGACGTTAGCAGTGCTAACCTAAGGTCATCACAAGCAGTCAGTGGCACCTAGCAGTGCATCGTTACTACCCAAGTCATCGGAATGGATATCGACATTGCCATCCCCATCATCGCAACTAGGTACATATACATTACAGTCCCTTTGCCGAACTGATATCCGATTGGACAAGTGTGTCATCACTTGTTTTCACCCAATCACATGGCTATGACTAAATCAGGTCTTCACCTGGGTATGGCCAAACATTTTAAGTCATAGAACCAAAGAGGAGCAACATGGATATCAAGCTTCCTTTAGGAAGGGGCAAATCCTTTGTCTGTACATTAATCTTTGTATATGGGTCATGACATGCTCAATGACAACCTTTATAACCTACCAATTACGGCGGGGTTAGGTTGCAACAAAGCATGTCCCTAACCATATAAAAGAGTCAATGACCTCAAGTCTAAGGATTAATGCATCTCCTATCACTTGTGAGGTTAACTCATGACACTAAGTCATTGCCTCACAGCGGGTCTGTCCAGTATATCCGCCACTAATATACCCATGTGTCTGCATTAGCACTGTGTGCCAAACCAGCCCAAATACTAGTCTCACAAGTACCATAGCTATCCCATATCCACTAAGGTACATCGACTAGGGATATTAATTTGAGCACAGATCCAATCTGTCTCTAGGGACATTATCATGCAAGTACGTAATCGCAGGTCTATACAAACATAGATAATGACAATGCAGAATGATATATAATATCAGAGTTTAAGTAGTTCATAGGTTGACCAAATATAGGTCTCAGGGCATATACACCAACACTAATGACTTAGTTGTTTGTAGCTCAAGGTAGTTGGTTTCCTCAAGCTCCCTAGTGGGTCCTTATAAGCTGAATGGTTGGCTCGGTAGATTTGGTTTGCTCTATCTTTCCCTTTTGGATTGAAGCTCTTTGGCTAAAGTGGGCTTGAGCCTTATCTTTTGTTTGTCATCACTAAAGACATAGGTGTTGGTTCGATCATAGTAGATCACATCCATGGCATAGGGACATGGGCAACCTACAAGGACTTGCGTAATATCCATGGTAAGGACATCGCACTAGATTTGTCCTTGGTAGGTGCCAAATTTGTGGGGCATAAGGCATCTATGGGGCATAGGTACACTAGTTTACCCATAAAATCATAAAGGGGGTTAGGGTGAGGCTCTACATTAAGGTTCAAGTTGGTTACCTTTATGTGGGAGACTGCGTTAAGGCTGCTTCCTCCATCAATTACTACCTTGCACATATGTCAATGGGATTTGGAGCAAGTGTGGAAGATGCTGGTTGTTCGCCAGTCTTCAGTAGCTTTGTGTTTTAGCAAGGTACACCTAACAACTACTAATGTGTTAAATATGTCCTCCTCACTACTATCATAATCATTGATCTCAATGTTTTGGCAACCAGGGTCTTCGTTAAGCTTTTTCTCGGGGGTGCGTTAAGGTTCTATGGGCTCTACAGTCATTACCATGACTTTCATTGGACAGTTCCTTGTGACGTGGCCTAGTTGCTTACAATTATGGCAAATGGTCATAGAGTAGTCTATGGACTGAGTGGGTCTAGCCTTAGTTGGGGTTGAACTAGAAGGATTGGGTATAGGAATCCTATAGCATGGGCGAGTGGCTTGGAATTCTCTCCTATGTTTGAGTTCTTACTCTACTTCTGGGGCTCTTTGATATGCTACCTCTAGAGTATATATATGGAATAGGTTAGACCTCTCCTAATGTTGGGTCGAAGGCCGTTCTTGAACCTACTTTGGGTTAGACATTGATCCTCGTTTACCTCACACCTAATTTGAAGTTCTTCTAACTTAATCATGTAGGGCTCTACTGTAGACACCCCTTGAACATGGCTACTAAGCCGATCTTTAAGCTTTTGCATGAAGTAGGGAGAGACATAATTTTCCTTAAGTCTAAAGAACATTTGATCCCACCAATCTATTGGTGTATATACCCGTGGACATATTGCTGGTCTAATATGTGTAACTCTTATTTTTGATATTTGGCATATCTTGGCATTGCCATTGTTGTGCATTTGGTATGTCTGTATCATATGTACATTTGCATATACAATGTGTTTGGAGATATATTTTATCTAGTCTTAGAGAATGTCCATAGTCGAGTACCATATTGGATATGGGAGAGCTATGGAGCATGTGAGACTAGTATATGCGCTGGTTGAGCATGCGTTGCTAACACAAACATATGGGTATATCAAATTAGATATATTGGACTGACCCACCGTGATTATTTGGCTTGTTGTCACAAGTAAAATCTCATAATGACAGAGTGATGACACCAAAATTCATAGTATATTTTGTGTCATTTCATTGGTCTTTTTGTGTCATATTTATGCCCTTTTGCTTTTTTTAAGCTTTATTTGTCAAATATTACAGAATCTACATTATTTCTTATTTTTGATGATTTTTAGGTAAAAAGTGTCATATTTTGATGGATTCTAAAAGATCTAAGTGCACCAATGGATTTCAGACGTCGAAACGAAGTCACCTGCCAAATTTCATGTGAATCGGAGCAATTTTACAAAATTATGATAGTGCCCTGATGCAAATTATGGTACTGTAATTTCCGGCCCAGAAAGCACAGAAAGAAATTACGGTAGTGCCGTAATAAATATTATGGTACCGTAATTTGACACAGTTTTGCCCGATTCTTCCGCTGGAAAATTAAAAAGACGATATCTTGAGATTTAGGGCACCAATTTGAGATCTGAAAGAAGCGACAAACTCGACTTAATGAGGAAAAGACAAAGGGATAGAAAGCCCTAATTTTTATAATACTTTCGATGGAGAAATTGAAGGAGGCATCCCTAGGGTTCAGCCTCATGTCAAGAGGCGTAGAGGCCACCTCAGGCCATGATTTTTACAAGAAAGCATTGCCTGGAGGAGGAGAACACACCCCAAAAGTTTCAGAGTGAGAGGAGTCCGATCGAGGGAGAAATCAACGAAACAGTGGGCACAGCCACTGTTCATCGTGTATTACGGTGCTGTAATTTCATTACAGCACCCTGTTTGTAACTTTTCTCTCCTTCTTGAATTCTGATCATCTGAAATTATGGTTTACTGTAATCTTTCTTCCATGTTTGCTTAGACAGCTTTTGGGACATGGGGTTGTAATCCCCTTGATTTTATATGACTGGATAACTTTTATTCGTCATGATAATTTTGTGTTGATAATTCTACTCATGTGACAATTGCCTGTAATTCTCCATAGTTTCATACTTTCAGCAAGTTTTAGAGTATTGTGAAATAGACTGAAAAGTTGATTGCGAAATTCGGAACCCTATAATCATTGAGTTTAGAACTTATCGTAAGTGATTAGGTTTGTTCTTAATTCTAATTTTTAGTAGTTTTATTGCCATGTTGATTTTCTGAATCTTTGGATTGAGTTATTGTGTTAGACTTGATTTGATATTGTAAGAGATTAAATATCTGATCGTCGGAGAGCCTTAAGTAGAACCTGTCTTGAGATTCGGATGCACGAGAGTGATCCTTGAGTTTTCACTTGAGATGATTGACTTAGAATTCAGATGCATGAGTGTGATGCTTGAGTTCTTTGTCAATAATTTACTTATCTTTAGCATTGAATAGATCCTGCACGAGAGTGAGGATTGGTTCTTTAAATAATTATCTACGCGAGAGCGAGATAATTCATTTATGAAGTAAATTATATATTTATCATAATAAAATTTGATTGACGAACATCTATTCATATCTAGTCATAGAAATTAAGGTGGATAAAACCTTAGTTCCAATTTCTCTCTCTGATTATCTTTTAGCGTACTTTTCAATCATTTGCTTTCACCACATTCAGTTTGCTTAGCTAGTGAGAAAATGACTATTTGGTACTTAACATGTAGGTCTCTGTGGTTCGATATCTTTTTATTTCTTCGAGTATCCGTGCACTTGCGGACTTACAACAAGTTTTTGGTGCCATTGTCGGGGACCTTAGTTTTGTTAATATCAAAATAGTTGTTAGTATTGCTAGTCTATGTTTTATTTGTTTTACATTTAAGTTTGTTTTTTTTGTTTTTGTAGGTTTTGGATTTTCACAAGTTGTGATAGAACTGTGATTTCTGAAATTTTTTTATTTTTTTTGAATTTGCTTGTATTTTATATTTTCTATTTTTTATATTATGTAAAAAAAATATTTTTGAATGATTGGTGTTGGATAATCTTTCTGTTCTTGATAGATTTGAAGATATGTTTTGATCACAACTCGTGGGCAACTGAAAGTGTTGAGGTATACATGCCACAAGGAAGGTATGAAGATAATTCATGGTGCATTGTTGCAGATAAGTTAGATTATTTGGCTTATAAATTAGACACTTTTAATATGCACCCTGTTATGAAATCTTATTCTTCTATTAAATGTGATATTTGTGGATGTTCTAATCATTATGCTTCTGATTGCCAATTTTTAATTTCTCAAAACCCCAACTCACCATGGTACCAAGATGATCAATATTATTCTAGATGGGAAAACCAAACTTCTTTTTATGAGGATTGCTGAAACAAAGTGAGGAGTCACATGAGACCTTAAAACAGATGAATTCTATGATGGATAACATGAATGCTGACACCAAAATGTTAGAAACCCAGATAGCACAACAAAATTATTTATTTGAGTTTGATTTGGAAGCTGAAAAAATCGATTTAGAAAAGTCCCCTTCTGATTATGATTGTTTTGAGATTAAGCCTTATGTGAACATTAATGAATCTCACTCTGATTTTGATAATTGTAAAATTGATTCTTCTAATAATTTATTTGTGGAAAAGTTTGAGAAAATTGATTTTCAAAAATCCCCTTTTGATTCTAGTGATAGTGATGAAATTGATTCTTTTGATGATACATTATTTGTGGTTAAATGTGATGAAGAATATGAGAGGACTGATTTAGAAAAGTCTTACATTGCGAAATTTTATTTGATCAAAGTTGTGAATCTTAAAGATTGATTTCAAATGACAGTGTATTTATCTGAAATTTTGTGCAAAATGTTGGTGGAATATATCATGAGTGATTATATTTTAGAAATTTATTTTTCATAAAAGAGCATATTTTCCATACTTAGCATTGTTCTTTATTCTGTTTATTTGCTTGAGGACAAGCAAAGTTTGAGCCTTATGTGTTTGAGGAAAAGCAAAGTCGAGTACCATAGTGGATATGGGAGAGCTATAGTGCATGTGAGCCTAGTATATGCGCTGGCTGAGCATGCGTTGCTAACATAGGCACATGGGTATATTAATTTAGATATATTGGACTAACCCACCATGAGTATTTGGCTTGTTGTCACAAGTAAAATCTCACAATGACCGAGTGATGACACCAAAATTCATAGTATATTTTGTGTCATTTCATTGGTCTTTTTGTGCATATTTATGCCCTTTTGCTTTTTTTAAGCCTTATTTGTCAAATATTGCAGAATCTACACTATTTCTTATTTTAAATGATTTTTAGGTAAAAAGTGCTATATTTTGCTGGATTTCAAAAGATCTAAGCTCATCGGTGGATTCCAGACATCCAAACGAAGTCACCTGCCAAATTTCATATGAATCGGAGCAAGTTTGCAAAATTACGGTAGTGCCCTAATGAAAATTATGGTATCGTAATTTTCGCCGCATAAACCATAGAAAGAAATTATGGTAGTGCCGTAATAGATATTATGGTACAGTAATTTTGAGCGATTTTTTACCAGAAACTTTTAAAGAAATTACAGCACTGCTGTAATAAATATTATGGTACCGTAATTTGACCTAGTTTTGCTCGATTCTTCCGCTAGAAAATTAAAAAGACAATATCTCAAGATTTACGGCACCAATTTGAGATCCGAAAGATGCAACAAACTCGTCTTAATGAGGACAAGACAAAGGGACCGAAAGCCCTAACTTTTATTCTACTTTTGAGGGAGAAATCGGAGGAGGCATCCCTAGGGTTCAGCCTCGAGCCAAGAGGAGTAGAGGCCACCTCAGGCCCGATTTTTATAAGAAAGCTTCGCCTGGAGGAGGAGAACACACCCTAGAAGTTTCAGAGCGAGAGGAGTCCGATCGAGGGAGAAATCAATGAAATAGTGGGCACAACCACTGTTCATCGTGTATTACGGTGTTGTAATTTCATTACAGCACCCTGTTTGTAACTTTTCTCAACTTCTCGAATTCTGAGCATCTGAAATTATGGTTTACTGTAATCTTTCTTCCATGTTAGCTTAGACATCTTTTGGGATATGGTGGTGTAATCCCCTTGATTTTATATGATTGGATAACTTTTATTTCGTCAAGATAATTTTGTGTTGATGATTCTACTCATGTGACAATTGCCTGTAATTCTCTATAGTTTCATACTTTCAGCATGTTTTAGAGTTTTGTGAAAAAGACTGAGAAGTTGATTGTGAAATTAGGAACCCTAGAATTATTGAGTTTAGAACTTATCGTAAGAGATTAGGTTTGTTCTTAATTCTGATTTTTAGTAGTTTTATTGCCATGTTGATTTTCCGAATCTTTGGATTGAGTTATTGTGTTAGACTTGATTTGATATTGTAAGAGATTAAATATCTAATTGTCGGAGAACCTTAAGTAGAACCTATGTTGAGATTCGGATGCACAAGAGTGATCCTTGAGTTTCCACTTGAGATGATTGACTTAGAATTCGGATGCACGAGAGTGATCCTTGAGTTCTTTGTCAATAATTTACATATCTTCAGCATTGAATAGATCCTGCATGAGAGTGAGGATTGGTTCTTTGTATAATTATCTGCGCGAGAGCGAGATAATTCCTTTATGAAGTAAATTATATGTTTATCATAATGAAATTTGATTGACGAACATCTATTCATATCTATTCATAGAAATTAAGGTGGATGAAACCCTTGTCCCAATTTCTCTCTCTCATTATCTTTTAGCGTACTTTTCAATCATTTGCTTTCATCACATTCGGTTTGCTTAGCTAGTGAGAAAATGACTATTTGGTACTTAACACATAGGTCTCTATGGTTTGATATTTTTTTATTACTTCAAGTATCCTTGCACTTGCGGACATACAACACAGAGGTACATTTGTCCTTGACTTGTAGTCATTGATATCTCAATACGGTGAGTGGTGCACTTTGTTACAACCTAATGCTCCGCTATAGCAAGGGAGTCATAACAGTTGTCATTGGGTGTATCATAAGTCATATGAGAGGTTCAATGAGATAAGATAGGATTTACCCCTTTCTTAATTGGAACCATGATACCCTTCGGTACCCCACATATGGATGCATGACTGAAAGTATATGGTCATACCTTGGTGAGAACCTGATTTAGTCATGACTATTAGATTACGTCAAACAAGTGTGACACACTGATGAAGCTACTGTAGGTGAGAGGTCCTTAAAGCTATACTCTATAGTGTTTACACGATGCGTGGAAAATGTGAGAGGGTCTGGAGACAAGGGAAGTAAAAGTGTCTCCGAAAATTGCAAGAAACACAAGGAATCAGCACAAAATATGTTCCAGGGCAATACAAACGCTAGAGGAAACCAATGGCACTCAACTATGCGAAATTTTCTCACTAACCTCTTGAGCAACTTTAAGTGCAGCAAGCTACGGTATGATGGGTTCACGGGGTTCAGCTCATGCGCTTATGCACCTGCAACAAAACCACGGGCAGGAAATCGTCCACGCCTCCGATGCTTCTATACTCGTGGGTGAGGGGGCGAAGGAAAAAAACCCAGCGAAATGGGACAAAAAATGTAATGTAAACAAACAGGCGAACCTAACCCACCAACGCCGGTGGGATTTACTTCTTTGAAAGCGGGGAACACACACTACAACTCCGAGTCGAAGCACCAGTTGCGACTCTTACAACTCTGGAACCGAGGCACTCTCCACGATCTCCACAAGCTGGAGCACTCTACCACTCTAGAGAACTAAGGATGGATGCTAGCTAGCCCCTCTCTTTTATAAGGAAAGTGGGGTAGACATGACAAAAGGGTAGCATCCTAACAACTCAACCAAAAAGTGGTCAAGCTGCCACATAGAACAAGATAGAATATAATCCTACCAACTACCAACTACTCCTACAGGAGGGGCGTAGATCCTTTGATTCTCCAGCGTACGGGTGGTGGCGGAGGTGGATAGACGTGCTCCGAACACATTGCGACAAAACAGCAAAACTTGGGAGTTGTGGGCTAAGTTACCACCGATGTCGCGCGCTCTTGGGCCATGTTGCTGAGGAGATTGCGAGGCCCATCGGTAATTGGGCCTTTCGAAGGGTGGCTTGCTACGCTTTTAGGCTGAAGAACTTCAGTGTGTACCGATAATGGGCTAATGACTCCGACAAAATGATCCGGTGGTTGAGAAGTGTGTTGGGATCGCTGTACTTCCACCTTTTTGGGCTCCCATTGGTCCCCCTTGGATGGATGAATGTGATAGGGAGGGTTGTGCACGTTGAAACGAGGTCGCCGGGGTGAAATAGTGTCTATCGAGGCGATCACGGCCAGGCCATGCGTATTGTCACGGGCGTGTCAGGGATGCTGAGTTTGCGCCGAGGCCGCCACGGCCGGAGGAACGGGTGTGATTGCTGTAGCCATTTGCGGAGAGCTGATCACGGCCTTGCCGTGCTTCCGGTCACGGGAGTGATGGGGAGCCCTAATTTCCATCGAACTCATCAAGGCAGTGGCCATGGGCGTGTCAAGGGCCATGTCCGCATTCAGGTTTTCGCCTGATCGTGTCACGAGCGTGCTCTTCATCACGGCCTGGCCGTGTTGGGGTCAGCTTGATTTCACTGAGCCGGGCACAGCTGGCAGAACGGTCGTGAAGGGTGCCGTGCCTGCGTCGTTGTTTCGGAGTGATCGAGTCATGGTCGTGCCTGCGTCGTTGCTTCGGAGCGATCGAGTCATGGCCATGCCTGCATCGTTGTTTCAGAGCGATCGAGTCATGGCCGTGCCTGCTGTCACGGTCTGGCCGTGTTTAGGGCACAGAAAATTTTGGGGAGGTGGTTTCTCATCCGATTCGTCCCTTGCTTTCGTGGTAGCTTCTCTTGCATCATGAACTTGTCTAATTTGGATATTAGATTGGCAAAAGGACTCAAGTGTTATAGGTACTTTATTGTAGTTTAGGGGCTATCGATGATGACATCCATTATGAAAACTTGCGTAGCAATGATGTATTATTAGGTGCCACTCATTGCTAGTGATGACTTGATGCTATCACTACCAAAGTCTGAAGAACCTACAGGGTTGTATACTTAGTGACTTGAGATTTCGTATTGATTAAGTAGTCTATGATCTAGTCATTTGGTTGATTCGAATCTATTTGGGAGTCTGAT
This sequence comes from Costus pulverulentus, assembly GCA_027562315.1. Lineage (NCBI taxonomy): Eukaryota > Viridiplantae > Streptophyta > Magnoliopsida > Zingiberales > Costaceae > Costus > Costus pulverulentus. The sequence goes on from JANTFE010017937.1 coordinate 21,024, forward strand.
GCATCGCAGATATATCTAATGAGTTGGAGATGACTATATGAAGTTAAGTTATATTTTGACATCAGTTGACCCTGGTCGACCTTCAGGTGACCACATTTGACATTGATTAACTGGGTTTAGTCAATAGGTCAAGTCATGTATTTTAGCATCGAAATTATTCATAGGCTTGTCAACATGATTTAAACAAAGATGGTGGGGTCCACAGCTTAAGAGCAAAAATGAATATTTATATTCATTTAATTAGGAATACATCTATTTGATTTATTTACGACTTAAGTTGTGGGACCCACACTAAAACTCTATATAAAGGGGGCTTAGGGGTGCATACTGTATCCTTCGTATTCTTGAAGCCCTAGCTGCCCAAGAGGTCATCTTCTCCAAGCCCTAGCCCCCAACATCAAGTGAGCTGCTGCCCCCTTCTTATTCCTCCTTGAAGGCATGAGCTCCCTTGAGTGATCCACCTTGATTTGCTGAGAGTTCAAGGAAGATCGGCAAGAGCTTCATCACATGCTCAAGTGGTAGAGAAGTATTTTATTCTCTCCTTGGTGCATATCCATTTCTTCCCTCTTCCATGGCACATCACTAGTGGTGCATATCCTTTTCATTGCTCTTCAATGGCACATCCCTACACATGGATCTCATCTCCCAAGGCAAGCACTAGGAGTGGAGTTTGAGAGGTCTCGAGGAGCTCATGTGTGCACAATTGCAGAGGACGCTCCCTTGCGCGCCTACATAATCTTTGGCTACTCCTAAAATTGCATAAGGTGCTACTCTATCACATCCGATGGTTTTCTCGCGTAAGAAGATCCTATATTTCTGGGATATCTATTTCCGGCCAATGCTTCCACTATGTTTTAATTTAAAAATTGGCCCAGGGTTTCCCATCACTATCAATGGGTCCTCTATTGTCTATTTCCATGGTCTTCTCAACATTAGTCCAATAAAGCCTAGCGGGTCCTTCTATTAGGCTCTTGGTAAACCTAACTTTGCTATACTTGGGCGTAAGACTATACTTGTGTTGGTGTATATGCCATAGGACCTAGTTTTGGTCCATTACTGTACTACTTGACGTTGATATTTTATATCATTCTGGCATTGTCATTATCTATATTTGCTTACATCTGCGATTATGTACTTATATGATAATGTCCTTGGAGACAGATTAGATATGTGCTCAAATGATTGTCCCCAGTCAATGTACCTGAGTAGATAAGGGACAATTTTGGTACTTGTGAGACTAGTATATTTGCTGGTTAGGCACAAGGTGCTAACGCAGGCATATGGGTATATTAGTGGTGGATATACTGGACCGACCCGCTGTGAGGCAATGACTTGGTGTCACAAGTCATCCTCATAAGTGATAGGAGATGCATTGATCCCTTAACTTGAGGTCATTGGTCCTATATGGTTAGGGATATGCCTTGATACAACCTAACTCCTTGTCGTAGTTGGGAGGTAATAACGGTTGTCATTGGGCATATCACGACCCATATGAGAAGGTCAATGAACAGACATAGGATTTGCCCCTTCCTAAGGGAAGCATGATATCCATGGAGCCCCTCTATGGTTTTATGACTGAAAGTGTATGGCCATACCCAGGTGAGACTTGATTTAGTCATAGCCATGAGATTGGATAAAAACAAGTTGTGACATACTTGGCCAATCGGATATCAGTTCGGCAAACAGACTGTAATACATATGTACCTGATTGCGATGATGGGGATGTCGATGTCGATATCCATTCCGATGACCTCGGTAGCAGCGATGCACTGCTAGGTGCCACTCACTACTTGTGGTGACCTTTGGTCAGCACTGCCAGCGTCAGAGGAACCTACAGGGTCGCACACCTTGATACTCGAGTTCTCGTATTGACTGGGAAGCCTTATGATCGAGTTATTGGATAACTCAGATCTATTTTGGAGATTTCATCTGCGCCAATAGGCCTAATGAGATGGAAGAAATTTATTAGGGCCAACTTCCATTTACGGCATATTAACCATGGTTAGCCTAATTTGACTTTGGGTTAAACTGGATTGGGTCCAAGGGCTTGGTTAACATGTACGATGGACCTAGGGCTAGGCCCATCGTATAGTTGGGCTTACTAATAAATTAACTGGGCTTAAGGAAAAGAAAAAGGTAGGAGCATGTTTAACCCTAGTTAGACTATGGTTAGCGCCTATGCCTTAATTAATATCATGTGAGATAAAATAGGGGCTAAATAATTAATTAATTAGAGTCCTATTTTTGTGGAATTTAACGGGCTGATTTTTTGAATTAATTAGAATCCTAATTGGATTAGGATTTAATTAATTAAATGAATAATTGGAGTCCTAATTGGATTAGGACTTGATTCCCTTCTTCTTCTCCTAACCGCCCACTTAGTTTAAATTGTAGCCACTCATTAGCCGCCTATGGTCTCTATAAATAGAGACCCTAGCCGCCCCTCTCATGACAACAATTCTCTTGGAGGCGTGATCACAAGAGAGGGCGACTTCTTGAGGGCGAATGGCTTCTTCTTCCATCAAGGCCGAGAGCACCTCTTCCTCCTTTCCTCTTGGAGAAAGGAGCATTGGTGAGTTGGCAGCTTGTCTTCATGTCCTCCTTCCTCCTTCCTCTTGGCGCATATTCCTTGGAGGTGGCGCAAGTGGTGTAAAAGAAGGACAAGGCTTGGATCTTCTTCCCGAGGCTAGCACCGGGCGTGGAAGAAGAGGACTCGAGGTGATCCGTGTGTGCGAGACTGTAGAGGGCGCACGCTTGGGCGCCTACTTCGACATCAGCCTCGCCTTGCTCAAGGTATTTTCTATCTCATCGTGTCGACTCCCTCGCTTGCAATCTTCACTGGGTTTTTGGGACCGGCTCGTTTCGGGGATATTGCTTCCGCTGTGCAATGTTTTGTGTAATTTCTATCTCTGAAAATTATAAAATATCCCTGGGGTTTCCCAACAACTTGAACTATTGCTCTAGTTTGGTAGACCAATCTAGAAATTCTTTAGGGTCAAAGGTTCCGCTAAATGTAGGGGGGTCGATTTTGATAGCTCGGGGCACATAATGCTCCCGTGGTTTGGGATTGAATGAGTGTTGGATATGTTGGGAAACCCTAGGGATATTTTAAAATATTTTACATTCATTACAAACACACCGGAAGGATATCCCCGAAATGGGCCAGTCCCAAAAAGTCAATGGATCATCTTGCGAGGGGGTCGACACGATGTAGTTAGAGAGTACCTAGAGCAATAAGTAGCAAAGTCGATGTAGGAGCCCAAGCGTGCGCCCTCTGCAGTCTCACACACACGGATGCCTCGAGTCCTCTTCTTCCACGCCCGTTGCTAGCCTCGAGAAGAAGATCGAAGCCTTTGGGATGATCTCCACTTCACTTGTACCACCAAGAGGAGAGGATGCGCCAAGAGGAAGATGGAGGAAGGGAAGCCACCAAGTACTAATGCTCCTTGCGCTAAGAGGAAAGGAGGAAGATCACTTGCGACTAGGATGAGGAAGAGATGCGCCAAGGTGTTCTCACACTCGCCCCTTAGATGTTTCCTCATGCCAATCGAATATCTCTTCTTGCTCTCACATATATGTGTATATATCAGCAAGAGGGGGTGGCAAGACAAAGGGATACGAGCAACTCACAAAGAGAGGGGTGGCTTGGGTTAATGGAGGGCGCAATTAGGGTTAGAGGTATGGAAAGTCTCCAAGACTCTACCATAAAACTCTTCCCCTCGTCCATATGTGCCAAAGACTTACTATACTAGTCAATTCAGCCATATTTGCCCCAAGCCTTGCCATAGAGGCAAGCATAGCATGCAAGGAACAAAGGGGAGGCACCAATTACTTCCTTATGAAGCAAATTACACCAACTCCTCCCCATTATGCCCATAGGCAACAATGGGGGGAGATTTCTCCCCATTATACCCTTAAGCCCTATTCTCTCTTCATGACAACTTGTTATTGGGCCTCATTGGGTAATGAGCTAGCCCAAACTTCATTGCATAAGCCATTGGATCCAATCCAATGCAACCCTAACTCAAATGTGACCAACCATGGTCAATTTCGGGGCAACCTACCAAAAATGAAGTTTGGCTCCAATAAGTCTCTTCCATCTCATCAGAGCCATTGGCGCTGATGAAATCTCCCAAGTAGATCTGAGCTATCCAATAACTCGATTATAAGACTTCTCGATCAATACGAGAACTCAAGTATCAAGGTGTGTGACCCTATAGGTTCCACTGACGTTGGTAGTGCTGACCTAAGGTCACCACAAGAATGAGTGGCACCTAGCAGTGCATCGCTGATGACACAAAAATTCATAGTATATTTTGTGTCATTTGATAGGTGTTTTTATGTCATATTCATGCTCCGTTGCTTATTTTTATGCATTATTTTTCAATGATTGCGGAATCTACACCTTTTCTAGTTTTTGATCATTTTCAGGTAAAAAAGTATCATTTTAAGGCGCTTTCAAACAATTCAAGTGCATAGACAAATTCCCATCATAAAGAGAAGATTACATTTTATATTTCATACAAATCGAAGCTTCAGACGAAATTACGGTTGGGCGTAATGAATATTTTGGTACCGTGGTTTTACTGAACCAACAAAATAAACCATGGCAGTACCATAATCTATTTGACCTATAGTAATTTCAGCCAACATCTGTCTAGAGAAGAATACGGTACTGCCGTAATTAATATTATGGGCCATAATTTCAGGAGATTTCTTTCCAGAAAGATTTGCACTTATACAGCACTGTCGTAGTTTACATTACGACCCATATTTATTTTTAGTTTCTTCATAGAGGATATTACGGCACTGCCATAATGGAAATTACGGCCGTGATTATGATCCAGATAGTCGATTTTTCCGGTATTACTATAGCCCGATTTTTGCGTGAATGATTGCGGATGATTTAGACCACCAATTCAAGAACCGTAAAAAGGGGAATACTCGAGGGGAAGAGGCGAAGATCATCGAATAGAAAGCCCTAATTTTAGTTCAAGATTTAAGGAGATCGATCAGAAGTTTTAAAGCAAAATGAGATCGATCCGAGGAGAAATCAATGAAAGAAGGGATGCCACACTATTCATCGCAAGTTCTAGAGCAAATTACGAGCTGTAGTTTTCATTACAGCTCTGTGTTTAGTAAAATTTCCTCTTTTTCTTCAATTTTTTATCATTTTAAACTATGGCTTTTTGTAATTCTTCTACCATGCTAGCTTAAACACTTTTTGGGATATAGGATGTAATCCCCTTAATTTCATAATGACTAGATGATCTTTAATTTGTCAGGATACTTTTATTATGATAATTCTACTTAAGTGATGATCGTCTTTAATCCTTTCCAGTTTCATATTGTCAACATGTATTGGAGTTTTTGTAATATGGACTAAAAATTGACTTACGAAACTTGGAACCCTAAAATTGAGATTTAGGAACTCATCGTAAGAAATTAGGTTTGTTCTTATTTCTAATTCTTATAAGTTTATTGATTTGTTGATAATCTGATCTAGAAAGAATTAGTCAATTAAACATGAATATATCGTAGGAAATTTGGTATTGGATCATTGGAAACCCTTAAGCAGAGCCTGTGAAACTAAAGTATGAAAGTATTAAGTTTTCACTTGAAATGATTGACATAGAGATTGGATGCATGAAAGTGATCTTAAATCTCCTTGTCAATGATTTACTTATCTTTAGCATTGAATAAATCCTGTGCGAAAGTAAGGATTGATTCTTTATAAATTGTTTGCATGAAAGCGAAATGATTTCTTTATAAAGTAAATTATATCTTTATCATAATAAGATCGAACTAACGAGCACTTATTTGCAACTAGTCATTGAAATTAAGGGGGATGAAACCCTAGCCCCAGCTTTCTCTCTGACTTCTCGTGTACTTTCTGATCATTTACTTACGTTATAATCGATTGCTTAGCTAGTGGAAAATCAATTATTTGGTACTTAACTAACGAGGACTCTATGGTTCGATATCTTTTTAGTTTTTCGAGTATCTGTGCACTTGCAGACACAACAATCTCTAGTACCCAAGCCATTAGAATTGATATCGACATCGACATCCTCATCATCGCAACAAGGTACATATGCATTACAGTCTCTTTGACAAACTAATATTCGATTGGACAAGTGTGTCACCACTTGTTTTTACCTAATCTCATCGTTATGACCAAATCAGGTTCTCACTTGGGTATGGCCATACGCTTTTAGTCATAGAACCAAAGGGGGGCCCCATGGATATCAAGCTTCCCTCGAAAAGGGGCAAATCCTTTGTCTGTACATTGACCTTCTCATATGGGTTGTGACATACTCAATAACAACCATTATGACCTCCCAACTATGGTGAGGTATTAGATTGTATCAAAGCATGTCCCTAACCATATAGAAGAGTCAATGACCTCAAGTCAAAGGATCAATGCATCTCCTATCACTTGTGATAGTAACTCATGACACCATGTCATTGCCTCACAGCGGGTCGATCCAGTATATCTACCACTGATATACCCATATGTTTGCATTAGCACCTCGTGCCTAACCAGCCCATATACCAGTCTCACAAGTACTGTCCCATATCCACTAAGGTACATTAAATGGGGATAAGAGTTTGAGCACAGAGCCAATCTATCTCCAGGGACATTATCATGAAGAACACAATCGCAGATGTAGACTAAACATGATAGCGACAATGCCAGAATAATATATAAGAAATATCAAAGTCAAGTAGTACAAAGGCAGACCAAAACTAGGTCGTAGGGCATAAACACCAACAATCTCCTACTTGCATTTAGACCTAGAGGTTGAGAAAGCTCAACCCCATATCCCTCGCAAGTCGCTCTGATACCACTATTGGGAAACCCCGGGGATATTTTACAATTTTCCAAAGATAGACATTACATTTCAATTGAACAGTGGAAGCAATATCCCTGAAATAGGCCAGTCCCAAAAATCTAGTGAAGATCCTCAAGCGAGGGGATTGACATGATGTGAAAGAAAGTACCTTAAGCAAGCATGGATGTAGATGTCGAGGTAGGCGCCCAAGTATTCGCCCTCTGCAGTCTCACACACACGGATGCCTCGAGTCCTGTTCTTCCACACCCGGTGCTAGCCACGGGAAGAAGATCCAAGCCTTAGGGAGATCACCAATCAACTTGCGCCAACCTCGGAGGAAGGATGCGCCAAGAAGGTGATGAAGAAAGGGAAGCCGCCAAGGCCTCTCTCAACTTGTGCCAAGAGGAGAGGAGGAACAGAACATGCGGCATGATGGAAGAAGGATGTGCCAAGACCCTTGCACTTTCGCCCCTCTTGATGTTATCATGCGTCCAAGGAATCGAACTCTAGAGAGGGAGCGGCTAGGGTCTCTTTTATAACAAGAAGAGGCGGTTCAGGGAGGGCTAGGATCATGACAAGTGGGTGGCTAGGATGAGGGGGTTTGAGGCAAGGAAAGTCTCCAGGACATTGCCATAAACCTCATTCAACCTATCCATAATTGCCCAAGCACCATATCAGCTCGCTAGGAACGTGTGAAGTGTATGGCTAACCCGAGTTTGAATTTGCTCGTTTGGAATCTACCTTAAAGGCATTCATACCAATAAGGGTGAAGGGGGGAGGCGCATATTGCTTCCTTAATGAAACAATTTTGCCAACTTCTCCCCATTATGCCCATAGGCGCCTCTGGGAGAAGTTTTATTCCCTTTATACCCTTTTAGCCTATTGCCTCTTCATGTCAACTCGTTATTGGGCCTCATTGGATAATGAGCTAGCCCAAACTTCATTACATGGGTTGATTAAGCATTTGGATCCAATCCAATGCAACCCTAATCCAAATGTGACAAACCATGGTCAATTTCGGGTCAACCTGCCGTGAATGGAGTTTGGCTACAATAACATTCTTCTATCTCATTAGGCCCACTGGCGCTGACGAAATCTCCCAAATATATCCGAGTTATCCAATAATTTGATCAAAAGGCTTCCTGATCAATACGAGAACACGAGTACCTTGGTGTGCGACCCTGTAGGTTCCTCTGACACTGGCAGTGCTAACCAAAGGTCACCACAAGCAGTGAGTGGCACCAAGTAGTGCATCGCTGCTACCCAGGTGATTGGAATGGATATCAACATCGACATCCCCATCATCGTGACTAGGTACAGAAACATTACAGTCCCTTTGCCAAACTGTTTCCGATTGGACAAGTGTGTCATCACTTGTTTTCACCCAATCTCTTGGTTATGACTACATCAGGTTCTCACCAGGGTATGGCGAACACTTTCAGTCATAGATCCATAGAGGAGCTCCATGGATATCATGATTCCCTTAGGAAGGGGCAAATCCTTTTGTCTGTATAGTGATCTTCTAATATGGGTCGTGACATACTCAATGACAACCTTTATAACCACCCTAATATGGCGAGGTGTTGGGTTGCATCAAAGTATGTCTCTAACCATACAGAAGAGTCAATGACCTCAAGTCTAAGGATCAATGCATCTCCTATCACTTGTGAGGATAACTCATGACACTAAGTCATTGCCTCACAGTAAGTCTTCTCCAGCATATCTACCACTAATATACCCATATGTCTGTGTTAGCACCTCGTGCCTAACCGGACCATATACTAGTTTCACAAGTACCAAGGCTATCCCATATCCACTAAGGTACATCGACTGAGGACAATAGTTTGAGCACAAATCCAATCTGTCTCCAAGGACATTATCAAGTAAGTACACAATCGCAGGTGTAAACAAACATTGATAATCACAATGCAAGGATGATATAAGAAATATCAAAGTCAAGTAGTACATAGGTTGACCAAATATAGGTCTTAGGGCATATACACCAACAATCTTCCACTTGCACTTAGACCTAGAGGCCAAGGATTCTCAACCCCATATCCCTGGCATGACCATCATGCTTCTGCTGCGCCAAACCTTTGGTCAGTGGATCCGCTAGATTGTTCTCTATATCAACTCTGCTAATCTCGACATCACCTCGATCAATAATCTCCCTAATCAGGTGAAATCTCCTTAGTATGTGTTTGGACCTTTGATAAGACCGTCGTTCCTTTGCCTGTGCAATGGCTTCATTGTTGTCACAATAGAACTCAATGGGACCCATAGTAGTGATGACACCAAAATATATAGTATATTTTGTATCATTTTATATATCTTTTCATGCTCAATTGAAGATCTTTTGCTTATTTTTATGCCAAAATTATAAAATATTACAAAATCTACTTCTATTTTGGTTTTTTCATAATTTTCATGTAAAAAGGCACTATTTGAGGCATTTTCAAGCAAAATCAAAGACATAGAAGAGTTACCATCATCAAGAGGAGATCACATGACAAATTTCACGCAAAACGGAGTAATGAACCAAAATACGGCAGTGCCGTATTCTATTTTACGGTACCATATTTTCGTACGATAACATAAAATCAGAGCACTGTCGTAATTTAGGGAGTTTTCAGACCAGAAGATTTTCCTGATTTTATGGTACCACCGTAAAGAATTACATGGGCTGTATTTTGGAGCGTTTCAAACCAGATACGTTTGCTGATTTTACGGCACGGCCGTAAACCATTTCACGGTGCCGTATTTATCAAAGATTTCAGACCAAAGAACTTGTCAGATTTTACGACACTGTCACAATAACTTTTACGGGCCATAATTTTGACACAGGGTTCACAGAACCAAAATACGGCACTGCTGTAAAATAGTTTACAGCCATAATTTCCATTCAAAAACAGATATGGCTTTTCCTCCTAGGTCATCTTTCCTTCCTTATTTGCACTTTCCTTATTTACATTAAATAAAGCTCTAGTGCATTGTGTAGTTTCCTTATTTGCTCCTAG
>JANTFE010017941.1:0-19005 GCA_027562315.1 Costus pulverulentus
ACCTGAATAACAACCATTGCCTTTATAAACAAAAGAGTTTATATATACATGATACTCATGGAATCCCAAGGCCTCAAACATTAGCCTTAAGGGCATACCCCAACACTCACTGAGGGAGCTAGTCGACCGGCCAACTCACGCATACCCGCGTAAAGGAACCAAAGAAACAGGCGGCACTGCCGGGCAAGAAAATGCACTTGGGATGGAGACCAAGAAATGGAGGAGGAATACCTGAGCGCTAGGCGCCGGCTCCTTCCTTCCGATGACGTGGTAGCCAGCCGCGCCTTCCAAGGTGGTATGGCGGTAAGGTCCGGCAGCGGTAGCGACGGCGACGATGGCGGCGATGCGAAGATGATGACGAAGAGGACGGGGAGCTCCAAGGTGCTTCGTCCACCCACCCACACCTCCGAAGCTGCCTGAAGATTCCGCCGACCAGGGCATCTGATGAAGGCGAAGATCGGAGAGGAAGCAGCCGCCGAGTTTTTCCCATTCAAAAGCTCGCGCGTGGACGACGGCGTCGTCTCCCCGTTTTTCTTCCTCGCCCATGTCTCGCACGCCACCCGAGCCAAGTCCCATCCTCTCATCGTGACACCTTGAGCCACACACGAAGTCGTGTGATTTTTGTCCGTTGGGGCGATTTGAAATCGGCTCCGGATTCAGGTGGGGCCCGATCCGATCCGTCCCTTGTGTAAAGGATGGGTTGGGCTGGCTGGAACTGGGCCAGAAATTGGGCCGCGCCCAATTTCTAACTCATTGGCCTAACATTCTCCCCCTCCAGAGCGAGTCGTCGCCCTCGATGACTCAAAATAACGTCGGATCTCTACCTCGAACTGCCACTGTTCGGGTGCCTTATACCATGTTGCTTCCTTCATTGGAGAACCTTTCCCCCAAAGAAGACACTCTATTCGTCGGTTCGTCCTACCATGTCCCAAAACTCGATGATCTAGGATCTTTCCTATCCTTTCGTCGAACTCTGTTCGAACCATAGGAGGCGCACGAAGTGACTGATATCGAGCTGGATCCCCCCCCTTTTAAACCCCTTTTTAGGAAGCTCACATGGGATGTCGGCCGCAGCTTCATCCCACGACCACAATTTGCATATAATTGCATTCGTCTCGTGGCTACCTCGAAGCTGACTCTAGCCTCTTAGAGCGACTCCACTTGCTCACTAGCGACCCGTAGGATCGCAATATTAACCAAAGTAAGGGATTGTGCCCAAAAGGGTTGCACACAATAGATGATGATCTGTGGAGATTATAGACAATTTGCGCCAAATCGATCCACTTTACCAATCTCTTGACTCGCAGTCACCACATAATGGAGGAAGTCCTTCATGAGGGCATTCACCCACTCCAACTGTCCACCTACTATCAGTGGGTCGTACCCGGCTTGGTTTGCTCAACAAACTTTCGATACTTCTTATCAATCACAATTGTTGCTTTTATCCTCGTAAGGAGATCTCCTTCCACTCTAGAGATTGCTAAGCATACTAAGGCATCAAGCCTTCTCAGTGCATCCAGCACTTCATTAGCCTTTTCAGGCATGTGTTCCCACCGGAACTGGAATTCTGCTAGGAATTCCTACCATCTCATCAGTTTGGCGGACAATCTCTTCCTGGTGGTGAGAATATGCATTCATCACCTTATCAATTTTCGCCACAAAGGCGATACCCAGGAGAAGGACTCTCCATACGCAGAGTATCTCTACTCTACTTCACTTAGCTTCCGACCATCGAAAGCTACAGGATCCCCATCCTGTACAAACACATCGTCTATCGTTCGATCCGAGGGGTCGGATCTCCTTGGCACAACCCTGAGGTTAAGGCGTTCGCTAACAAAGGGCACTCCCTTCCTTGACTCCGTACTTTCGAATGCACGGCACGAGGCAAGGGACTTCCTCATCATAGATCTGTATCTCATACAGATAAGGCAATACAACTATCTCTGTCTCGACCGAAAGTTCGAGGTCAAAGATTGCTTCGTAGATTGGAAGATTCAGAATCTTCACATGGTAGTGGCCCTACCAACTGTCAATTACGATATCTCCATCGTACGATACCCCGAAGGTCTCGATGTCTACGGTACCGACCGACCCCACTCGGTCCTGTGATGAGAATGTTTTAAGTCAACACTCTTAGCCGGTCTCGACGAACCACTTTGTGTGACTTAACTCACACACAAAATTTCCCCAGGAAATTTCCACGGAATCGTGGGGAGGGTTCTACAATTCTTGTGATCAAATTGAATCGCATAATTCTCAGAGAGATCGTCCAATTTGTCCCTGAGTCTTCCTCCCTCATAAAGGCGTCCCCTTATGATGAGAAACCAAGCTCGGACTGATTTCAAGGATTTTTCCTTGCTGTCCTCCCAAGCTTCCCCCACGTAGAGGTGTCCCCCTATGAGAAGTTGGCTTAGTTGGACCAAGGAGATGGATCTCTTTTGTTTTAGTTGGACTCCGTCCACTCTCCTTGTCCCGGGCTAACAGTTTTAGAGACTAATAACTCTTCCTCATTTTATCTCCCAGAGTAGCAGTTTTAAAGTCTGCCAACTTTTCCGGCTAACATTTTTGAAGTCTGATAACTTTCCTCAAATGCCGTGGAGCAACGCACCCATCCGAAATGGGAAGCTCCAGGACGTATCCCACATCTTCGCGCCCACCCCTACAACGCACGTGAACCCCATTGGTTAATGGGGTCGGATCCAGGTTCAGGCAGCGCCCGATCCCGTACCCCGACTCAAATAACCGGAGCACTCAAGTAGGTTGTGGGCCAAACTGTGCGTCGTCGCACGGCGGTCTCTTGGCCGAAATCGGCCATGGACGATGCTATCGAAGCTGCCGTAGCACGCTTCAGCATCGCCACCTCTGCCTAAGATGCCTCTAGCTCCCGGTGTGTCGAGTCACCCGAGCTACCAGACACTCATCCGAGACGAGCCACTTGGAGACGATCTCCACTGTGACATAGAAATTCGAATCCCCATCTCTGACCATGTCCTCGAAGGACGATAGTATGGGGTTCGTCGGAGATCCCATATGCGTACAACCAATCAAGTGTAATAAAACACAAGTACGACGCTCGTACTAGTTAGAACGTGCAGTAATCCCGGCAATGGAACCAAACTGTCACGCCCAGAATTACGGTAATATTTTTTTTTTTGGGTTTCCACCCGTGAGTCAACGCTGACTCGAGTCCAAATCCGTCAACGCACGGATCCTAACGGTCAAAACCGCAGGATTGGGCGCGACTGGCGGAGTCGCTGAGGACTCAACGGATCGCTACTATTCTAACATTCTCACAATTTGCCAAGGACCGGTATCACTAGACCGGACCGGGTTCACCCGAACCAAAACGGGACTCACTCGTATCTGACCGCGTCAGACGAGGTCCACCACAGTAGTACCTAGTTGTCCACGGATCAAGCCGGTGCCCGGCAATCACGGACGGTCATCACATGGCGTCGCATGCTGGAGACAATGATGATCCAGCCGGCACCTCTCTCGCACACAGGCAAGGATAGCCGGAGGAGAAGGGTTACCTACAGGCAACCAGCCACGTCGCATGTGGGAATCATCGACGGACGGCGTAGCCGCCCAAGCACGCCTCGCGTGCGTCCACCAGCTGCCCCAAAGCGGTTGCCCATCCACCCTCACGCGAAGGTGAGGTGGGGACAAAGGAGGAGGAGTTATCCTCCGGTGACCAACTGTAGGGGAGAAGTTCGGCAGCTGGGGAGTACACGCAGACAATGGCTGGTAACTGGTGGGATTTAGGCGGACGGCGGTTGAGGACACGGGCGTCCGCTTCCACGTGATCGAAGGAAACGCCGCTCGCACGGCCTCACGTCTAGTAGGGAAGGCAAGCACGAACTCGGTGGAGAGTCGCAGGAAGAGGGAGGCGGCGCCAATCCGAATGCTTGCCGACCACGGGAAGCCACCACAGACCAACGACGAGCGGAGTAACGAGAATCGCACGCAGGCGAGCTCTAGTGCTGGAAGTTCTCACATGCAGGCCAGCCAACCGCCAGGAAAAAGGGAAGAGGAGGGGGCTCGCTGAGGGAGCTCGTCAACCGGCCAACTCACGCATACCCGCGTAGAGGAACCAAGGAAACAGGAGGCACCATCGGGGAGGAAAACGCGCCAAGGACGGAGACCAAGAAATGGAGGAGGAATACCTCGGCGCTAGGCACCGGCTCCTTCCTTCCGATGACGTGGTAGCCAGCCGCGCCTTCCAAGGCGGTCTGGCGGTAAGGTCCGGCAGCGGCAGCGACGGTGACGATGCCGGCGATGCGAAGAAGACGACGAGGAGCTCCAGGGTGCTTCATCCACCCACCCACTCCTCCGAAGCGGCCTAGAGATTCCGCCGACCAGGGCATCCGACGAAGGCGAAGATCGGAGAGGAAGAAGGTGAGGAAGCAGCCGCCGAGTTTTTCCCGTTCGAAAGCTCGCGCATGGGAGACGACGGCGTCGTCTCCCCATTTTTCTTCCTCTCCCATGTCTCACACGCCATCCGAGCCACGTCCCATCCTCTCATCCTGACACCGTGAACCACACGCGAAGTTGTGTGATTTTCGTCCGTTGGGGCGATTTGAAATCGGATCCGGATTCGGGCGGGGCCCGATCCGATCCGTCCCTTGTGTAAAGGATGGGTTGGGCTGGGTGGAACTAGGCCGGAAATTGGGCCACGCCCAATTTCTAACTCATTGGCCTAACATTTATCATAGAATTAAACTGACAACCTTTATTTCCTTCTAGTCCTTAGAATTAAGGTGGATGAAACCCTAGTCCCAGTTTCACTCTGATTGTTTTTTTTGTGTGTTCTCCATCATTGCTTTTCATCATATTCAGTTTGCTTAGCTAGTGAGAATACAACTATTTGGTACTTAACAATAAGGTCTCTGTGGTTCGATATTTTTATTACTTCGAAGTATCCGTGCACTTGCGGACACAACAGTTGCCCTAGGCGCCACCATGGTTTGGCTAAGAAGAACTTGTGCCACTTAGCATGGTCTTCATGCCATGCACCAAGGAAGTCTTCTGCTACCCTAATCCTTAATTCTAGCTATTTTACAATACATGAATTAAAAAATGACAAGGGCAGGACATAGGGCTCACAAAAATTACATCACAGGCATGGTAGGGGGCTTGTCTATAACCATATCATAATGTAAAAATAAAGGCACCTACTCATGCTCTTCTACATGCAATGAAAAATTAACAATTAAAATTAATTATAGTTTCTCATAAAAATGTTCATCACCCAAAATAATGGTCATAAAAGTTTCCCAAATGAATTCTCTCAGGCTACCTGTAAAAAGTGGCGCATGCTTGCCTGAAGCATGAAAGCCGCCCCCTTTTCGTCCACCTTACCATGTTATATTTAAAGGGAAAAATCCCAAAAACTTTTACATAGCTTGTGTGCAAGGTCTATCCTTGACACACAAGGAGAATTTGTCAGCAGAAAATTTTAGACAAAAATTCTATCATGATAAACCTACCTTTTTCTAAATAGAAAATCATGGCATAAAAATTTTAAACAAAATTTTTCATGGCATGGCAGGTAGTAAACACATGTAGGAAAACAGTAAACACCGCGTGGGTCTCATAACCTCGCTCTCATACCACTATTGGGAAACCGAGGCCAAATTTAAAATTTAATTATAGCGGAAGTGATGGCCCGAAACAAGATTACCCCCACGCACCAAGATCCCTTACGAGTTCCACTAGATATGCCAGAGTTGTATACCTGAATCGCATGTCCTAGGGGCTACCGATGATGAGGGAGAGGTGCACAAGTGGTCTGCCCTCTACAATCGTGCACACACAGGCTCCCCGAGATCCTCTTCCATCCATGCTTGGTACTAGCCTTCAGGAGGAACATCCTATTGCCTACGTTGCCCTCTTGAACTTGTGTCACCACCAAGGTGCGCCAAAGAGGGATGGGAGGAGATTAACACAAGGAAAGGGAAGCTCTACCACTTGTGTCAACCTCTAACCTAAGCACTATTCCTCATGGCTTGTTCCACCATGAAGGTGCGCCCATGAGGTAAATCTCCTTCTCATCCAAAGTAGGCAACAACCCTCCAAGAAGACGCACCAATGGTGATGAGAAGAGATGTCGTTATTCCTCCTCTTCTCCTTTCTTCTTCACATGCGCCAACTTGATGGAAGTTGCGCCCAAGGAAGAATATATCCTTCTTCATGCACCAAAACCTATAGAGGATGCACCATCGAAAAAGAAAGAAGGTCCCGAACCTTCTCTTGCACGCATGAAGGGAAAAGATGTCGCCACCATGTAGGGGGCACAAGTTCTTCCCTAGGAGGTGCCATGGAGAGGAGATGGAGTGTTGGGGGCTAGGTTAGAGAACTTGGACGGCTAGGGCAAGATGAATTTCGAAATTCAACATGAAAATTCATAACTCCCAAAGCCCATGCGCCTAGACCCATATATATAGCGGGCCCCACAACTTAAGTTACGATTAAATCGAATATAAATATTCACTTAAGTTGTGGGCGGATTCCACAACTTAAGTTGTGCATTAAATCGAATATAAATATTCAGTTAAGTGCTTAAGTCATGGGCCCCTCATGTTACGTTTAAATCAGTCGCAAAAAGCCTCTAGACAATTTTGGAGCTTAAACCCAACATTTGACCCATCGACTGGACCTAGTCCACCGAGGTCAAATATAGTCACCCGAAGGTCAACCTGAGTCAACTAAAATCAAAACGTAACAATGTTCTATAATGTCATATCCAACTCATCAGATGCATCAGAGATGCATCAGACTCCCAAACTGACTCGAATCAACTAAATGATTCGATTATAGGCAACTCAATCAACACGAGATCTCGAGTGTCTAGGTGTGTAGCCCTGTAGGTTCCTTAGACATTGGTAATGATAACCTCAAGTCATCACAAGCAATGAGTGGCACCTAGCAGTACATCATTGTTACTCAAGTCCTCAAAATGGAGTCATCATCGACATCCCCTAAAACTGAGACAAAGTACACGTACACTCTAGTGCTTTTGCCCGGTTGATATCCTAATTGGACAAGTGTGTCATGTTAGGTCATTTTTATATAGTATTTCTCATGTGATTTTACTGTCATATTTTCGCTCTTTTCACAGTAATGCTTGATTATAGTTTGAATTATTGCGATGTCTTCGGGGTCAACACTCTTTTGTGTTTTTCGCTTCATTTCAAGGATAAAGCTAGGCGACATAACCATTTTCAGCTGGATTAGTGTTCTCAGCGAGAATGATGACCTACCCAGCGACCAGAATCACACCCTGTGGCTTCTATATCGCATGACGCTAAGTTTTCAGATTTCACCCCTCACCTTCCATACGCTAAAGAGAAGGTTTCATAAGGGCAAAAAGGGATTTCGATAGGGAGGAGGGGAGGACATAAAACATGACGTCATTGGGCGGCGAGGGGAGATATCGGGCGGGAGGAAGAGGCTAGGTGACTGAACAAAGAAGAAGAGGAAACCCTTCACTGTGAGAGTGTGAAGGGGTTGATGACCAAAAAGGGGGAAGAAGGACACCTCGTCCGGCAACTTCCTTTTCCTTGAGGGAGTCTCATCGTCTTCTTCCCATTTTTCTTACTCTTCTGATTGTTCCATGGATGTCACATTGAGATTAATCGATGCTTTGCCTTGGACAATGAATCTTGTAGCTTAATTTTATTTCAGGGCAAGGGAAAGCTCATTGTATGTTTTGAGCATAGATTGTTAACCCTTATTTTGTAATCCCTAATTTGTTCTATCATACCTAGTTGCACCCTATGAATGGGGAATGCCATCTTGTTTTCTTCATGTTTTAGACATCTTGTATTGCTGAGAGGCACATCTTCAAGTTGGATCACCTAGGTATCAGTATCTCAATCACCACAAGAAAGTTGTTGATTGTTCATGGGTAGTGGACACCATCTTGCACTCATTGGGTTTATTTGGCTAAGCGTGCTACGACGGTAGACGTCTAGCCGTGTAAATACCTCGTTGTACCCTTGAGAGAGGGTGACTTGTACAGTTGAATGAGTGGTGTACACAATCTAGCACTCATTGGGTTTATTCGGCTAAGAATACTATGATGGTAGATGTCTAGCTAGGTAAATACCTTGTTGCATCATTCAGAGAGGACAACTTGTACCCTTGTTCATTACCCTAGAACTGTTGGGGAAAATTTTATATTACAAGCTATCCACTCATGACGCGTCAAGGCGGCGAACTCTGGCCTTGATCTCATGCATCCTAAGACTTACCATCGAGAGATTTCCTTGCTTTCTTAATTAGCTTTAACTTAGCAGCCTATTTACAACAACTAAGGTTTGTCTTGCTTATGATAACTCAATTAGTCGGTACTTGATATTTGGTCACTGTGGGATCGATACATATATATTACATTGATAGTCCGTATACTTGCAGAGCCTATCATGTCACACTTGTTTAACCCAATCTGATGGTCATGACTAAATCAGATTCTCACTTGAGTATGGCAATACTCTTTTAGTCATGCATCCATATGTGGGCCCCATGGATATCAAGCATCTCCGCAGGGAAGGGGCAAATGCTCTATTGGTTTATTGAATCTCTCATATGGCTCAAGATATACCCAATGACAACTGTTATGACTCCCCTACTACGGCGGAGCATTAGGTTATATCAAAGTACATCCCTTACCATATAGAGATATCAATGCCCTCAAGTCGAGGACGAGTGAATCTTTGTCACTTTTAGATTGGACCACGCGCAAGGTTCTTAATACGCGTTATTTGGATTGCAAGACGCTGAATATGCTGGGGCTGTGCGAGGATGTGGAGTGGATGTCTTCCAACATTAGCTAGGACCAGTTCCTACACATGGTCCATCCCATTTATCTCGGCTTGACGTTGGAGTTCTTCAACTCTACAGATGTTCAAGTCAGCACCCTGAACGACACTGATTCTGGGAGTATCACTTTCCGATAGGGGAACCAGGAGCACTGCTTGACACTCAAGCAACTACACCGTGTCTGTGGCTTCCCGAAACCTAGAACGCAACAGAAACCCCAAGAGTTCACTGAGAACTACTTCTGGAGCACTATCACCAGGAAGCATAACTTTTCTATATGGATGGCCAGGGTGACTAGTATCAGCAATCCCACTCTCCATTACGTCCACAGAGTCCTTGCCCACACCATCTTCGGACGCAGGGAGGGCGATGGAATGGTAAGGAAAACCAAGTTATTCTTCATATGGGCTATGTCGCATTCTTTTCAGGTGGACTCGAGATTCTATCGTGCCAAGCAATTAAATTGACTGACCCATGGTTAGAGAGGTATGGTGGTTATGGGTGGCTTGATCACCCCCTTGGCTGTTTCACTTGGCGTCATTCCCTATGGCACAGAGAAAGCACATGGCAGCACATGACTCGATGATGGAGCATGTTGTAGGTAGGGTGGTCCTTATATGTCGTACTCTAGGGTGGCGAAACTTATAATGCAGAAAATGTGAGAGGGGCGTTAGACGAGGGAAGAGAAACACGCACGGAGGGAAAAACTGTCGATGAAAACACAATGAAAACCGAGCAGAATACTATTTGAGCAATACCGGAAGCACCAAGAAACCACAGCAACTCAAATAAACTACTAACCTCTCACGCGAGCCAATCTCGAGCAAGCGCAGCAGCAAGCAAACACAGTGGAGCGATAGGTCTAGCTTCAATTGTCCATCCTGGGCACATCCACAAGCAAGCAACACCAATGTGAGCAGAACAATCGTAAAGGAAGAGGTAGCGTCTACCTCATAACTTTGATTCAAAACACCAAGCGAGGAGGATCCTCAGAGTACAAGTCACTCAGGCAGCCCAGCCGTGTTAACAAGCACTCAATCCTCACTCGGAGCTACCACGAGGAACTTAGTAAGCTCCCCTCCCACTCACTTGGAGGCTACAACTAAGAAGCATACTAGTAAGCTGAAGAAGCAACTAGTCTCCACTCCCTTTTATAGAGCTAGGAAGGGAATATCACACCATACACATGACTAGGGAATATCACACCACAAGTATGACTAGGGAATAACACACCACAAGCATGACTACCTACTCTAACTAACTAAAAGCAGTCAAGATGCTGCTGATGCAAGCATACTGATGCAAGCATTAACTAACTCATACTAACGCTGTCAACATGCTGCTGATGCAAGCATGTTGATACGAGCACTAACTAACTCAAACTAACAACTACCAACTAAAGTAGATGAGGGAATCTGAAGCTGGCGCATGGGCTGGGCCTTCTGGGCTGCAACTAGGCTAAAATTAAATCGACGATTAAGATCTAAATGTAAAACAAATAAACAGCTGAGAACCATCGGAGCATATCTTAGTCAATCAGTTGACGTTTGACATGATCAAGGTGTCGATCACTATCAAATCGAACTTGATCATTCCAAATATGATATCAGATCTTCGATCAGAGACTTAAATTGATGCATATCTATGAATTTAAAAGAATGGTCGTGATGAATAAGATCCAAATATAAATCAACGGTTGAAATTGATCTAAGCATATCTAGGTCAATCAGTGGACTGTTGACATGATCAAGGAGTTGATCTCTATCAAATCAAACTTGAGCTTTCCAAATATGATCTTGGATCTTTGATCCGAGACTTGAATTAAAGCAGGTCTGTGAAGCTAAATGAACAGTCATGATGAGTTTGATCAAAATATTAAATCAACGGTTGAAATTAATTTGAGCAAATCTAAGTCTAACGGATGATGTTTGACATGATCAAAACATCAATCCCAACTATATTGAACCTAATCTTTCTGAATATGATATCAGATTTTTGATCCGAACACTGGATTGAGGCATATCTATGAATTTAAATCCACGGACATGAGAAAATCAAATATTTGATCCATAATTTCAGGAGATTTTCTTATAGAATATTATACAAGATCACGGTACTGCCGTGGTTATCACAGCCCATGTTTCTTTCTAGATTTTTCACATAATAAAATACGGCATTGCCGTAATCAAAATCACGGCCGTAATTACAACCCAGGCGGCCGATTTTCCTAGTCAAATTGTAGCCCGATTTTTGTGCTGATTATTATGTACGATCTAGACCATCAATTGGAGATCTGTAAAAAGGAAAATGCTCATCAGACTGAGAAGAAGAAACACACATGAAAAGCCCCAATTTTGATCAACGTTCGAGAGAGAAATTGTGATCTTCACCGCCGCCCTAGGTTTCGCCGCCGCGAAGTGTACAGTGCATCTCTGGCCATGAATTTTGAAGGGAAGCTGTACCTAGAGGAGGAGAATATACCCCAGAAGTTTCAGAATGAAAGGAGATCGATCGGAGGAGAAATCAACAAAAGAAGCATCGCCGCTACTGTTCATTGATGACACCAAAGTTTATCGTAATTTCTATGCTATTTTGTGGGTGATTTTGTGTCATATTCTTAGATTTTGCTTATTTTTATGCCCTTTTTTTTATCAATATTTGCAGAATCTACAATCTTTTCTATTTTTAATGATTTTCAGGCAAAAAGGCATGTTTTTCAGTCGATTTCAAGCAATCCAAGTGCATAGTTGAATTCACAACATCAAAAGGAGATCACACGTTAAATTTTAGAAAATTTGGAGCCTCAGAGCAAATTACGGGACCCCCAACAAAACCTTTACGGTACTGTAATTTAGAATTTTTTCGGGCAGAAGATTTCGTATGATTACGGCACTACCGTAAACATCACTACGGTGCCGTATTTTGGATTGTTTTTTATCAGAGAATTGATTGAGTTTAAAGAACTGCCATAAGGACTTTTACGGTACCGTAATTCAGGTCGATTTTCCACCCAAAAGATTATTTCCATTATGGCATGGCCGTAAAGCACGTTGCGGTACCATAATTACAGACGATTTCAACCCAAGAACTCGCTGCCAAGATTACGGCACAGCCGTAAGATCTATTACAGCCGTAATTACGACACTGCTCATGACTTTCCTGGTCAACTCTGGAGCCTGATTTTTGCGTAGATGATTACGATCGATCCTGGCCATTAAATACGTTGCTGTAAGAAGCAAAAATGGGGCCATCACCGAGACGAAGACAAGCAGACCAAAATCCATAATTTTCATCCATCAGAGAGGGAAAAATTGAGTTTCACACATCTGCCTTAGGGTTCACCACTAGGAAGCCTCCAGTTCATCTCCAGCCGTGAAATTTGAGTGGTAGCTACGCATAGAGGAGGAGAAGGTGTCCCAGAAGTTTCAGCGTGATTGGAGATCCGACAGAGGAGAAATCAACACATATTCGAGCGCCGCCGCTGTTCCGCCAAGATTACGGCTGTAAACTTCTTTACAGCCGTACCATAATTTTTCCTTCTTCTCTATTTTCAATTTCCTTCAACATGAATTATTGTAATCTTTCGTCCATGCAAGCTTCGACACTTTTTGGGACATGGAGGAGTAATTCATTTGAATTTTAATGACTAGATGATTATTTTTCCATTATTCTGTCACGTTTAATCTTAGCATGATGATTTTACTCATGTGGTAATTGATCATAGACACTTTTTAGATCCATATTATTATGCATGTTTTAGAGTTTTCACAATAGACTGAAAAGTAATTTGCTTGAGAACTTGGAACCCTAGAATTGCATATTAGGAACCCTCATAGGTTAGTTCTTATTTGTTTAATTCTAGTAGATTAGTTGCAATGATAATGATATAAATCTAAAGATTGAGCCTAAGTTATCAAACGTGGAGATCTTGTGCGAAAGCAAGGATCGGAACGTTAGAGAACCATGAGTAAAACTAGTATCAAAACTCGGATGCACGAAAGTGATCCTTGAGATTCCACTAGAGATTATCAACCCAGAATTCGGATGCACGAAAGTGATCCTTGAGTTCTTCATTTGATGATTTACTTATCTTTAGCTTGGTACAAATCTTGTGCGAGAGCGAGGATTGATCTCTGCATGGTTGTCTGTATGAAAGTGAGACAATCCTTTTATTAAAGTAAATTACATCTTTATCATGTTGACATTAAACTGACAAAAATCATTATCCATGTTTAGTCATAGAATGAATGAAACCCTAGTCCCAGCCTCTCTCTCTGATAATTATGTTTTAGCGCTTTGGTCTTCATTTGCTAGTTTACACTCTTTCGATTGCCTAGATAGTGAAAAATCAATTATTCGGTACTCAGCAACATAGGTCCCTGTGGATTCGATACTTTATTTATTACTTCGAGTATCCGTACACTTGTGAACACAACAAGTTTTTGGCGCCATTGCCGGGGAGTGACAATAGCCCTGTGCGCCAACCCTTAGGTTTTGGCCGCGACACCTTAAATAAGTCTACCTACTTGTATTTATAAGTGTGTCCTTTCGGACCACAACAAGTTTTTGGCGCCATTGCCGGGGAATAGTCCAAGGTACACACCAAACAACTTGGGATACAACAAGTTTTTGGCGCCGTTGCTGGGGAATAGTCCAAGGTATGTTGGTGTATATGCCCTAGGACCTAGTTTTAGTCCACTTATGTACTATGTTTGTTTACATCTGCACATATGTACTAACATGATAATGTCCCTGGAGACAGATTGGATCTGTGCTCGAACTATAGTCCCCAGTCGATGTACCTTAGTGGATATGGGATAGCTATGGTACTTGTGAGACTGGTATGTGGGCTGGTTAGGCACGTGGTGCTAACGCAGACATATGGGTATATCAGTGGTGGATATACTGGACCAACCCACTGTGAGGCTATGACTTGGTGTCATGAGTTATCCTCACAAGTGACAGGAGATGCATTGATCCCTTGACTTGAGGTCATTGACCATTCTATATGGTTAGGGACTTGCTTTGATACAACCTAACACTTCGCCGTAGTTGGGAGGTAATAACGGTTGTCATTGAGCATGTCACGACCCATATGAGAAGGTCAATGGACAGACACAGGATTTGCCCCTTCCTAAGTGAAGTATGATATCCATGGAGCTCCTCTATGGTTCTATGACTGAAAGTGTATGGCCATACCCAGGTGAGAACCTGATTTAGTCATAACCATGTGATTGGGTGAAAACAAGTGGTGACACACTTGTCCAATCGGATATCAGTTCGGCAAAGAGACCGTAATGCATCTGTACCTTGTTGCAATGATGGGGAAGTCGATGTCGATATCCATTTCGATGACTTGGGTAGTAGCGATGCACTGGTAGGTGCCTCTCACTGCTTGTGGTGACATTTGGTCAGCACTGCCAATGTCAGAGGGACCTACAGGGTCGCACACCTTGATACTCGAGTTCTCGTATTGATCGGGAAGCCTTATGATCGAGTTATTGGATAACTCGGATCTATTTGGGAGATTTCATCAGTGCCAATGGGCCTAATGAGATGGAAGAATGTTATTGGAGCCAAACTTTATTTTTGGCAGGTTGACCCGTACTTGACCATGGTTGGCCACATTTGGATTAGGGTTGCATTGGATTGGATCCAAGTGCTTAATCAACCCATGTAATGAAGTTTGGTCTAGCTCGTTATCCAATGAGGCCTAATAACATGTTCTCATGAAGTGAGAAAAAGGTTAAAAGGGTATAATGGGGACAACACTTCTCCCCTAGGCGCCTATGGGCATAATGGGGAGAAGTGGCGCAATTTGCTTCATTAGGAACCTTTAGGCGCCTTGCCCCTCTACCTTGGATGATATGCTTGCTTCTATGGCAAGTCTTGGGGCTGATATGGCTTGGTAGACTTCTTTGAAAGGTCTCATGCGCATATGGATAATTAGGAGAGGTTTATGGTAAAGTCTTGGAGACTTTCCTTACCTCAAACCTTAATTACTCCCTCCCCTTTACCCTAGCCGCCTCCTCCTTTGAGAATTGCGCCCACACCCTATTATTGCTGCCCCCTCTTGCCTCTCTATATATACATGGGTATATGCGAGAGCAAAAGTTGATTTTTGGCGTGAGCAAGAATTAGAAGGGCAAAGAGGGAGGCTTTGGCGAAAGTCTTTTCTTCCATCTTCATCCTAACCGCAAGTCTCTTCTATCCTTCTTCTCTTGGAGCAAGGAGGGATAGGACTTGATATCTTCACCCTCTTGCCTCTTATCTTGGTGCATCTTCTCTAGGAGTTGGCGCATGTAAGGATGAGGAGTTGAAGACATGGCGGCAACATCTCCATCTTTCTTCTTCATTGGCGCTTCTACTTTGGAAGTGGCGCAAGGGTTGAAGAAAGTGCACGAAGGCTTGGATCTTCTTCTCGAGGCTAGCATCGGGCGTGGAAGAAGAGGACTCGAGGAATCTGTGTGTGTGAGACTGCAGAGGGCGCACGCTTGGGCGCCTATCACGACATCGACCTCATCTCGCTCTAAGGTATTTTCTAACTCATCATGTCGACTCTCTTGCTTGCGATCTTCACTGGGTTTTTGGGACCGGCCTATTTCGGGGATATTGCTTCCGCTGTGCAATGTATTTTGTAATCTCTATCTCTGAAAATTGTAAAATATCCCTGGGGTTTCCCAACAGTGGTATTAGAGCGACTTGCAAGACTCGAACGATGTTTTACGCTTTTCTTTCATGCTCACATGCCATATCTCTATTTTCGTCAATAGCATGATGCATGGCAAACAATTTTTCCTAAGTAGGAAGAAGTTATGGTTTCTTGTTTTTATCATCCTCTCAATCTCTTTTGGATTTTTGCACTATTTTTCTTGTTTGATTTAAAGATCAAAGGCGCACGTAATATTGTCAAGTAGGACGTGCATTGTGTCTTCGGACTGGCCAAGTCTCTTGATCTGACAAAATTGCCAGCTGAAAGGATCTCTGAAATCATCATGAAAAATAAATCGCAATTAACCAAAAGATTTGTGAGAAGAAGATGAGGAAAAGAGACTAGTTTTATGAAAAAGTAAAATTTCAAATTTTATGTTTTTCATGAGCATGTAGAATTGCATGAGTAAATACCTTTATTGTGCATGATGTTGTGATCATTAGTCAAGCCCCCCTTTGCATGCCTGTGATGTATCCTTGTGAGGCCTGCGTGCCGCTTTTCTCTTAACTAAAAAGAAGATTAGGGTGGCACATGTACTTGGAGCTTGGCACATGCATGAAGCTTGCACACCTTGGATGGTGGCGCAACAAGCATCAAAGGAAGAGACGCAAGCTTGCTTAGTGGTGCAAGTTAGGCATGGCCGAACCCTTGGGTTTGAGAGCTAGCTAACTTGGCTTCTTGCATGGTAGCGCATCTTCCTTGGAGGAAGACCATGGCATTGGCCGTACCTTTGGGGTCTACCCTTAAGGTTTGAGAGCTAAACCATGAGAGAAGGACCTTGGAGCCAACCTTGAAGTTCAAGCTAGAGGTCGGCTAGGCTAGGTCTAATTTTTGGGGCTTGTGTTCTAGGACAAGAGTTGAACCTCTTTCATGGCATGGGTTGGCTCAATGTCTTGAATAGGATATGATCACATCATTCTTTACTGCTTTTATTATTATCTGCAGAAGCATGCCTGTAATGTTTTATCGTTATGTTTTCACCATAGGATTGCATGCCTTTAATGATAGACATAAGATAAAACTGAGATGATGAGACCTTAAACAAAAAAAAACCCTCAATTAAAATATCAAGTCTAGTAAGCCTTCTAACGCATAGCCCTCACTAAGCTATCGATCAGTGGAGTTGTGAATTGTTTCCCACACTCGTGGGACACACCCACTTATCTTTAGAAAGTGTGTGGTGACAATGGTTTCCCCAGTCCAATTTTAACCTGGGCGTGCCTTCGCAAGGAAACTCATTGGCCCTAGGCATAACGGTTAGGAATGGACTTGACTAGATTTTCATGTGTGCTAGGCACATGATGAAACTCTAGAGGCATCGTTGAGAGGTTAAGGCTTCATGCTGTATCCAGCCCTCACTGGACATGAAATGCCTGGACTGTCTCAATAAGGGAAATTGCTTAGAGCAATCGGCCGGCGCGCCCACCTTAGGAAACATGGGTCACTTTGTGCATCTCATCCCACCCTCATGGGATGCAAAGCACTGTGTGGAATGAGGATCTCATCTCACTAGGAAATCTTGGATTTCTCGATTGACTTTGTGGGTTGTCAATTCAATTAAAAATAGTGGGAGCCATGGTCATTTAAAACAAGTCCAGTTTGAATGACTCGAAGTAGTACTAATCTGCTGTTTCTTGGTTGTTGTGGAACAATGGCTATGAACAATAGCAGTTGGTCACTGCGATCTACCTTGGAAAGGGATAAGTTGGTTGGATCCAACTTACTAGTATATGAACTTGAGAATCGTGCTCAAGCTCGAAAGGAAGCTTTATGTCCTTGAGCGTCTTATTCCTTAGCCACTTCCATGCTCGGCCTCAGCGGCTGAGAGGGATGCTTATGATAAGCATCAGGTTGATACTTTGGAGGTTGCTAACCAACATGTCACCTGAATTTAGAGGGTGATATGAATCGAAGAGTGCCTCCGGAATTATTTTAATCTAAGGCAGCTCTTTGATGAATTGGTTGAGCTCAATCCTCCTAAAGTTGATATTTAATGTGTTGAGCCGAAAGGCTTGACCAAGGAACTGAAATTAAAGATGGATATGATCAGGAATAATAGGTGCTATTCATGTGGAGGGCCACCTCACATGTTGAAGGACATGTTGCAACTTCAGAATGAGGAGAAGAAAGGCAAGACCTTGTCTTCATGCTCAAGTATTTATGTTACCGAAGTCAACATTTCTACTCCTATGACATGGGTATTGGATACCGCATGTGGAGCTCATTTTTGTACAAATATGCAAGGGCTCAGAAAGGGTAGATCGGTAAGGCCTAAAGAGATTGACCTACGGATAGGTAACAGGGCACAAGTTGCTGCTGTTGCTGTAGGAGTTTCTCTCCCTGCCTTCTGGACTTCAGTTAAAACTAGACAATTGCTATTATGTACCTTCCCTTACCTAAACATAGTATCCACTCCTTGCTTGACAAAGAAAGGGTTTAAGTTTGAAATAAAAGAGAACTTATGTTCTTTTTCTTTTGCAAACATGTTTTATGGAAAGGGTACTTTGTGCGATGGTCCACATGTCTTGGACATGGATAGCTCTATTTGTAACATAAATAATAAAAGGACCAAACTGAGTGGTTCAGTTGGTGCTTTCCTACGGCATTGTCGATTAGCCCATATAAACACGAATCGCATTCGACAACTCCATGCAAATGGGTTGTTAGATTTGAGTTCCTTGGAGGAACTTGATACATATGAGCCTTGTTTATTAGGGAAAATGACAAAGGTGCCCTTCACCAAGACTGGTGAGAGGGTAGGAGGTTTATTAGATCTCATACATACTGATGTGTGTGGGCCTTTCAATAAACAAGCCAGAGGAGGGTAGAACTACTTCATCACGTTTACTGATTACTTCAGTAGATATGGTTATGTCTATCTGATGAGAGATAAGTCTGAATCCTTTGAGAAATTTAAGGAGTTTAGACATGAAGTAGAGAACCAGCTTGGTAAATCCATTAAGGCTCTTCGATCAGATCGTGGTGGAGAGTACCTGAGCGGTGAGTTCTTTGACTATCTGAGAGAGTGTGGGATCATATCGCAACTCACTCCTCCTAGAACACCTCAATGGAATGGTGTGTCTGAAAGGAGAAATTGAACTTTGTTGGACATGGTTCGATCTATGATGAGTCATGCAACTCTACCTCCCTCATTCTGGGGAGATGCACTTGAGACAGCTTCTCTAATACTGAATAATGTTCCATCTAAGAGTGTCTCAAAGATTCCATACGAGGTATGGAGTGGGAGACGCCCTAATCTCACTTTTATCAGGATCTGGGGATGTAAGGCTTATGTCAAACGTCAGGATTCTAGCAAGCTAGAACCTAGATCTGATAAGTTTATGTTTGTGGGGTACCCTAAGTGTAAGATCCAAGGATCTTAAGTCCTGGTAAGCATTATTTTTGATTTAAATAAAATTATTGACTGTGTTATTATTCCAGTGTATTGATTGTTAATTTATGATAAATTA
>JANTFE010018023.1:2079-16831 GCA_027562315.1 Costus pulverulentus
AGTTGGGAGGTAATAACGGTTGTCATTGAGCATGTCACGACCCATATGAGAAGGTCAATGGACAGACAAAGGATTTGCCCCTTCCTGAGGGAAGCTTGATATCCATGGTGCTCCTCTATGGTTCTATGACTGAAAGTGTATGGCCATACCCAGGTGAGAACCTGATTTAGTCATAGCCATGTGTTTGGGTGAAAACAAGTGGTGACACACTTGTCCAATCGGATATCAGTTCGGCAAAGAGACTATAATGCATCTGTACCAAGTTGCGATGATGGGGCTGTCGATATCGATATCCATTCCAATGACCTGGGTAGCAGTGATGCGCTGTTAGGTGCCACACACTGCTTGTGGTGACTTTTGGTGAGCACTGCCTGCGTCAAAGGAACCTATAGTGTCGCACAGCTTGATACTCGAGTTTTCATATTGATTGAGTAGCCTTTAGATCGAGTTATTGGATAACTCAGATCTATTTGGGAGATTTCATCAGCGCCAATGGGCCTGATGAGATGGAAGAAACTTATTAGGGCCAACTTCCATTTTTGGCATAGTGACCAAATTAACCATGGTTAGGCTCATTTGACCATGGGTTAAATTGGATTGGATCCAATAGCTTCTTGGTTAACATCCATAATAGACTTTGGGCTTGGCCCATTGCTAGGTTGGGCTTGCTAATAAGTTGTAATGAAAAGCTAAGAGGCTTAAGGGGTATAATGGGGATGAATTAATAGGATAGGAGCCTATGGTATTCTAGTTGGACTTGGATTTGCGCCTATGCCTTGTTTGGTATCTCCTAAGTGATTAAATCAAATTGGATTGATTAGATCACACATGATAATTAATTGGAAGGTGATTGGCGCATAAGGGGTTGTTTATTTACTTAATAAGAATCCTAATTCAATTAGGATTTGCGCCCATGCCAATTTAGGCAAGGATTCATAATGGCTTGACATAGTCTATGCGCATAAATGAATGTAATGCCTCTTTAGGAAACCTTTGGGACATATGGCTCTATGCTTGCTTAGGCAAGGCTGGAGCGTATATGAATAAGGGATTTAGTCAACATAATTGATTGAATAAATCCCTAGAATCATGCCCTAATTACCTAGTCTTTCCAATTAACCCTAACTGCCTCTTGCTACTATAAAATAAGCCCTTGCCACCCCTTCTCTAGTTGATGCTTATTCCTTGGAGGCATGAAGCATTAGAGGGCGACTACTTGAAGAGCTTAGAGCTCTTCTTCTTCCATCAAGGGCACAAGCATGCTTTTTCTTCCTCCTCCTTCCTTTCCTTGGCGCAAAGGAATAAGAAGGCTTGCGGCTTCCTCTCCTCTTCATCCTCCTTGGCGCATCCCTCCTTGGTGGTGGCGCAAGGTGATTGGAGGACTCTCCTAAGGCATGGATCTTCTTCCCGAGGCTAGCATCGAGTGAGGAAGAAGAAAGCTTGAGGAATCCGTGTGTGCGAGACTGCAGAAGGCGAACACTTGGGCGCCTTCCTCGACATCGGCTTCTCATTGCTTAAAGGTACTTACTATCACATCGTGTCGACCCCCTCGCAAGAGTCTTCACTAGGTTTTTGGGACTAGCCTGTTTTGGGGATATTCTTCCGCTGTGCAATGTGTATGTAATCTCTATGAAAAAATATAAATATCCCCCGGGTTTCCCAACAGTTGTATCAGAGGGACTTGCGAGCCTCAACCGATGTTTCTTTCATGTTTTTCCATGCTCACATGCCATATCTATATTTTCGCATACCACATAGATCTTGGCGCATGTTTTTCTTTAAGTAGAAAAATCGTAGGTCTCTTGTTTCTTACTTCTAATCAACTTCTTGTGGTTCTTTGCTCTCTTCATGTGATGGGATAGACCCACATGTGGAAGAGAAAAATTTCTCCTCTTATAATAGGATAGACCTATCTTGAGAGACTTGTTGGGATAGGGCATGGACTGGGTGATTGCCCTTATCCTAGCAAGTTAGGGATTGCAAGAAGGGCAACCGGTATGCCTCTTGTAGACTCCTGAGAGAAACTTAGAATCAAAGATTTGTGATATGAAGGGAAGGAAGAGAGGCATGTTTTATGAAAAAGTAAAATTTCAAATTTTATATTTTTCATGAGCATGTAGAATTGCATGAGTAAGTACTTGATTGTGCATGATGTTGTGGTCATATGTTAAGCCCCTTAGCATGCCTGTGATGTATCCTTGTGAGGCCTGCGTGGCGCTTTTCTTTTTGCTTTTAACTAAGAAGAAGATTAGGGTGGCGCATCTACTTGGAGCATGGTGCATGTTGGCTTGGTTGCACATCCTTTCCTGATGGCGCAACAAGCATCAAAGGTGGCGCTAGGTTGCTTGGTGGCACAAGAAGGCATGGCCGAACCACTTCTGGTTTATGAGCTAGCCATCTTGGCCCCTTGCATGGTGGCGCACCTTCCTTGGAGGAAGACCATGGCATTGGCCGAACCTATGAGGGTGCTTCTAATGTATACCTCTAGGGTTTGTGAGCTAAACCATGAGAGAAAGACCTTGGAGCCAATCTTGAAGATCGATCTAGAGGTCGGCTAGGCTAGGTTTAGTCTTAGGGGCTTGAATCCTAGGTCAAGAGTTGAACACCTTTTGGCATGGGTTGGTTCAATGTCTTGAATGGGCTATGATCACATCATCCCTTTACTGCTAAAAGCATGCATGTGTTGTTTTATCGTTATGTTATCACTATGGTATTGCATGCCTGTAATGTTAGACATAAGATAAAACTGAGCTGATGAGACCTTAAATAAAAACCCTTGATTAAAATATCAAGTCTAGTAGCCTTTTAATGAGTAGCCCTCACTAAGCTATCGATCAGTGGAGTTGTGAATTGTTTCCCACCCTCATGGGACACACCCACTTATCTTTAGTAGGTGTGTGGTGGCAATGGTTTCCCCAGTCCGTTTTAACTGGGCGCGCCTTCACAAGGAAACTCGTTGGCGCTGGGCATAACAGTTAGGAATGGACATGACTAGATTTTCATATTTGCTAGGCACATGATGAAACTCTAGAGGCATTGTTGAGAGGTTAGGGTTTCATGCTGTATCCAGCCCTCGCTGGACATGAAATGCCTAGAATATCTCAATAAGGGGAATTGTTTGGAGCAATCGGCCTGCATGCCCACCTTAGGAAACATGGGACACTTTATGCATCTCATCCCACCCTTGTGGGACGCAAAGCCTCATGTGAAATAAGGATCCCATCTCACTAGGAAATCTCAGATTTCTCGATTGACTTTGTGAGTAATCAATTTGATTAAAATAGTGGGAGCCATGGTCATTTAAAACAAGTCCAGTTTAAATGACTCAAAGTAGTACTAATCTGATGTTTCTTGGTTGTTGTAGAACAATGGCTATGAACAATAGCAGTTGGTCACTGTGATCTACCCTAGAAAGGGATAAGTTGGTTAGATCCAACTTACTGGATTAGTATATGAACTTGAGAAATGTGCTCAAGCTCGAGAGGAAGCTCTATGTCCTTGAGCAGCCAATTCCTGAGCCACTTCAATGCTCGGCCTCAGCGGCTGAGAAGGATGCTTATGATAAGCATCAAGCTGATACTTTGGAGGTTGCACAATTGATGCTAACCAACATGTCGCCCGAACTTTGAGGGCAATATGAATTAAAGAGTGCTTCTGAGATTATCTCTAATCTAAGGCAGCTCTTTGATGACTTGGTTGGGCTCAATCCTCCTAAAGTTGAAATTCATTGTGTTGAGCCGAATGGCTTGACCAAGGAACTGAAACTTAAGATGGAAAGACTCAGGAATAATAGGTGCTATTCATGTGGAGGGCTACCTCACATGTTGAAGGACATGTTGCAACTTCAGAATGAGGAGAAGAAAGGCAAGGCCTTGTCTTCAAGCTTAGGCATTTATGTTACTGAAGTCAACCTTTTTACTTCTATGACATGGGTATTGGATACCGCATGGGCTCAAAAGAGTAGAACAGTATGGCCTTGAGAGATTAACCTACGGGTTGAAAACGGGGCACAAGTTGCTGCTATTGCTGTAGGGGTTTTCGACTCTTTCCCTGCTTTCTAGACTTCTATTAGAGCTAAATCATTGCTATTATGTACCTTCACTACTAAAACATTATATCCATTCCTTGCTTGGCAAAGAAAGGATTGGATTTAAGTTTGAAATAAAGGAGAACTCTTGTTCTTTCTCATTTGCAAACATGTTTTATGGGAAGGGTACTTTGTGCAATGGATTATATGTCTTGGACATGGATAGTTCTATTTGTAACATAAATATCAAAAGGATCAAACTAAGTGGTTCAGTTGGTGCTTTCCTATGGCATTATCGATTAGCCCATATAAACAAGAATCGCATCCAACAACTCCATGCAAATGGGTTGTTAGATTCAAGTTCCATGGAGGAATTTGATACTTGTGAACCTTGTTTATTAGGGAAGATGACAAAGGCGCACTTCACCAAGATCGGTGAGAGGGCAGAGGTTTATTGGATCTCATACATAGTGATGTGTATGGGCCATTCAATAAACAAGCCAGAGGAGGGTACAACTACTTCGTCACATTTACTGATGACTTCAGTAGATATGGTTATGCCTACTTGATGAGACATAAGTCTAAATCTTTTGAGAAATTTAAGGAGTTCAAACATGAAGTAGAGAACCAGCTTGGTAGATCCATTAAAGCTCTTAGATCAGATCGTGGTGGAGAGTACCTGAGCGGTGAGTTCTTTGACTATCTAAGAGAGTGTGGGATCTTATCCCAACTCACTCCTTCTGGAACACCCAATGGAATGGTGTGTTTGAAAGGAGAAATCAAACCTTATTGGACATGGTTCGATCTATGATGAGTCATGAAACTCTACCACCCTCATTTTGGGGTCATGAACTGGAGACAGCTTCTTTTATACTGAATAATGTTCCATCTAAGAGTGTCTCAATGATACCATACGAGGTATGGAGTGGGAGATGCCCTAATCTGTCATTTATTAGGATATGGGGATGTGAGGCTTATGTCAAACGTCTGGATTCTAGCAAGCTAGAACTCAGATCTGATAAGTGTGTGTTTGTGAGGTACCCTAAGGAAACTAAGGGTTACAACTTCTATGGTTCCACCGAGAACAAAATTTTTGTTGCTCGGGGTGCTATCTTTCTAGAAAAAGAATTTCTCATGAAAGAAGTCAGTGGGAGGAAGTTTGACTTGGACGAGTACCAAGTGTAACCACAAGACACAGAGTTGGAACCTGAGCCACCTGCACTGGTTGCTGGGCAACCTGACGCTTAGACACAGGTCCCATGTAGGTCTGGGAGGATTCGTCGTGCACCTGAGAGGTATGGGTCACTGCCGACCTAACACGATGGGATCTTCATCATTGAGGATGAGCCTTGGACTTATGATGAGGCGGTGAGTGGACCGGACTCTGAGAGATGGTTTGAGGCCATGTGATCCGAGATGGATTCCATTTCAGCTAACCAAGTCTGGGATTTGGTTAAGCTGCCTGATGGGGCAAAACCCATAGGGTGTAAATGGGTCTTTAAGAGGAAGACAGACATGGATGGCAACATAGTTACCTATAAAGGTAGACTAGTGGCTAAAGGATTCAAACAAGTCCATGGGGTGGACTATGATGAAACCTTCTCACCGGTTGCCATGATCAAATCCATTCGGATTCTGCTTGCTATAGCTGCATATCATGATTATGAGATATTACAGATGGATGTGAAGTCAACATTCCTTAACGGGAAGCTGACTGAGGTTGTGTACATGACACAACCTGATGGCTTCATCCATCCTGCAGATAGCAATAAGGTCTGTAGGCTAAAGAAATCTATTTTTGGATTAAAGGAAGCATCTCGAAGTTGGAATCTTCGGTTTCATGAAGCTACGAGTGATTATGGCTTTATCAAAAACGAAGATAATGCCTGTGTATACAGAAAATTCAGTGGAAACTTGGTGACTTTTCTGGTCTTGTATGTTGATGACATACTGATCATCGGAAACGACATCCCTAGTCTTCAAGCTGTGAAGACATGGTGAGGGAAGTGTTTCGAGATGAAGAACTTAGGGGAGGTTGCCTATATCCTAGGGATGAGGATCTACAGGGATAGATCCAAGAGGTTCCTGGCCCTTAGTCAGAGTACCTACATTGACAAGGTCCTGGAGAGATTCAACTTGGAGCAATCCAAGAAGGGATACCTTCCAGTGAGACTTGGCCTTACTCTCTCAAAGAGCTAATATCCTAACACACAGGCTGAGAGGGATGACATGAGTCGAGTCCCCTATGCTTCGGCAGTGGGATCAATCATGTATGCAATGTTGTGTACTGGACCAGATGTGACTTATGCTCTGAGCATAACCAGCCGATACCAATCCAATCCAGGATTGCAGCACTGGGTGGCTATAAAGAACATCTTTAAGTATCTAAGAAGAACTAAGGATCTGTTCTTGGTCTATGGGGGACAGGAAGACCTCAGTATGTAGGGCTACACTAATGCATCGTTCCAGTCTGACCCTGATGACTTAAGATAGCAGACAGGCTATGTGTTAAGATTAAATTGAAGTGCTATGAACTAAGAGAGTTCACAATAACTTCCTGATCTCAGAGAACAATCTAGCAGACCCACTAAACAAGACTTTGGCATAGTAGAAGCATGATGGTCGTACTAAAGATATGGTGTTGAGGTTGCTCAACCTCTAGGTCTTAGTGCAAGTGAGAGATTGTTGGTGTATATGCCCTAGGACCTAGTTTTGGTCCATCTTTGTACTACTTGACTCTGATATACATATATATCCTTCTGGCATTGTCGTTATCATTGTTTGTCTACACCTGCGATTGTGTACTTATATGATAATGTCCCTAGAGACAGATTGGATCTGTTCTCAAATGATTGTCCCCAATCGATGTACCTGAGTGGATATGAGACAACTTTGGTACTTGTGAGACTGGTATATGGGCTGGTTAGGCACAAGGTGCTAACGCAGACATATGGGTATATCAGTGGTGGATACACTGGATAGACCCACTATGAGGCAATGACTTGGTGTCATGAGTTATCCTCACAAGTGACAGGAGATGCATTGATCCCTTGACTTGAGGTCATTGACCATTCTATACAGTTAGGGATATGCTTTGATATAACCTAACACCTCGCTGTAGTTGGGAGGTAATAATGGTTGTCATTGAGCATGTCATGACTCATATGAGAAGGTCAATGGACAGACAAAGGATTTGCCTCTTCCTGAGGGAAGTTTGATATCCATAGAGCTCCTCCATGGTTATATGACTGAAAGTGTATGACCATACCCAGGTGAGAACCTGATTTAGTCATAGCCATGTGATTGGGTGAAAACAAGTTGTGACACACTTGTCCAATCGGATATCAATTCGACAAAGAGACTATAATGCATCTGTACCTAGTTGCGATGATGGGGATGTTGATGTTGATATCCATTCCAATGACCTGGGTATCAGCGATGCACTACTAGGTGCCACTCACTGCTTGTAGTGACCTTTGCTCAGCACTGCCAGCATCAAAGGAACCTATAGGGTCGCACACCTTGATACTCGAGTTTTCATACTAATCGGGTAGCCTTTAGATCGAGTTATAGGATAACTCGGATCTACATAGGAGATTTCATCAACGCAAATAGGCTTGATGAGATGGAAGAAACTTATTGGGGCCAACTTCCATTTTTGGCATATTGACCAAATTAACCATGGTTAGCCTCATTTGACCATGGGTTAAATTGGATTGGATCCAATAGCTTGGTTAACATGCATAATGGACTTTGGGCTTGGCCCATTGCTTGGATGGCTTGCTAATAAGTTGTATTGAAAAGCTAAGAGGCTTAAAGGGTATAATGGGGATGAATTAATAGGATTGGCGCCTATGGTATCCTAGTTGGACTAGGATTTGCGCCTATGCCTTGCTTGGTATCACCTAAGTGATTAAATCAAATTGGATTTGATTAAATCACACATGATAATTAATTGGAAGGTGATTGGCGCATAAGGGGCTATTTATTTACTTAATAAGAATCCTAATTCAATTAGGATTTGTGCCCAAGCAATTTAGGCAAGGATTCATGATGGCTTGACATAGTCTATGCGCATAAATGAATGTAATGCCTCTTTAGGTAACCTTTGGGCACATATGGCTCTATGCTTGCTTAGGCAAGGCTTGAGCGTATATAGATAAGGGATTTAGTCAACATAATCGATTGAATAAATCCCTAGAATCATGCCCTAATTACCTAGTCTTTCCAATTAACCCTAACCGCCTCTTGCTACTATAAAATAAGCCCTTGCCACTGCTTCTCTAGTTGATGCTTATTCCTTGGAGGCCTGAAGCATTAGAGGCCGACGGCTTGGAGATGTTAGAGCTCTTCTTCTTCCATCAAGGGTGCAAGCATGCTTCTTCTTCCTCCTCCTTCCTTTCCTTGGCATAAAAGAACAAGAAGGCTTGCGGCTTCCTCTCCTCTTCATCCTTCTTGGCGCATCCCACCTTGGTGGTGGCGCAAGGTGACTGGAGGACTCTCCTAAGGCATGGATCTTCTTCCTGAGGCTAGCACCGGGCGAGGAAGAAGAAAGCTCAAGGAATCCATGTGTGCGAGACTGCAGAAGGCGAACACTTGGGCGCCTTCCTCGACATCAGCTTCTCACTCCTTAAAGGTGCTTACTATCACATTGTGTCGACCCTCTCGCAAGAGATATTCACTGGGTTTTTGGGACTGGCCTGTTTCGGGGATATTCTTTTGCTGTGCAATGTGTATGTAATCTCTATGAAAAATTATAAAATATCCCTGAGGTTTCCCAACACCTTTAACGTTGGCAGTGCTGACCAAAGGTCACCACAAGCAGTGAGTGGCACCTAAAAGTGCATCGTTACTACCCAAGTCATCGGAATGGATATCGACATCGACATCCCCATCATCGCGACTAGGTATAGATACATTATTGTCCCTTTGCCGAACTGATATCTGATTGGACAAGTGTGTCATCACTTGCTTTTATCCAATCACATGGCTATGACTAAATTGGGTCTTCACCTGGGTATGGCCATATACTTTCAGTCATAGACCATAGAGGAGCTCCATGGATATCATGCTTCCCTTAGGAAGGGGCAAATCCTTTATCTGTACATTGATCTTCTCATATGGGTCGCGACATACTCAATGACAACCGTTATAACCTCCCAATTACGGCGAGGTGTTAGGTTGCATCAAAACATATCCCTAACCATATAGAAGAGTCAATGACCTCAAGTCTAAGGATCAATGCATCTTCTATCACTTGTGAGGTTAACTCATGACACAAAGTCATAGCCTCATAGTGGGTCTATCCAGTATATCTACCATTGATATACCCATATGTCTGCGTTAGCACTTCATGCCTAAGCAGCCCATATACTAGTCTCACAAGTACAAGAGCTGTCCCATATCCACTCAGGTACATCGACTGGGGACAATCATTTGACCACAGATCCAATCTGTCTCTAGGGACATTATCATGTAAGTACACAATAGCAGGTGTAGACAAACAATGATAACGACAATGCCAGAAAGATATATATGAATATCAAAGTCAAGTAATACAAAGATGGACCAAAACTAGGTCCTAGGGCATATACACCAACACTGAGTGCTGCCGTATTTTGGGACGTTTTCATACAGAAAGTTTTACGGAAAATACGGCCCTGCCGTAACTGATATCACGGGCCGTAATCTGGGTTTGATTTTATACAAAAATTTTGATGGATTTTACGGTGCTGCCGTAATGGATTTCAAGGTACCGTAATTCCAGATGATTTCTATACTAAGAGTTTCTGCCGAAATTACGGCACTACCGTAACCGTTTTCACGGCCGTATTTGTAACCCAGATTCAGAATTTTTCCAGACATTTTGGAGCCCGATTTTTGTGTGATCGATTGCGGATGATCCAGACCACAAATTGAAGATCCGTAAGAAGAAAAAAAGTGTTTAGACATAGGAGAAGACACAGAGCCAAAAAGTCTAATTTTCATCCACTTTCTAGAGAGAAATCGAGTTTTCCACCACCCCCTTTGTTTCGCCGCCGGGAAGCGTATGTTGTCTCCGGAAGTGCACGGATACTTCGAAGTAATAAAAATATCGAACCACAGGGACCTTATTGTTAAGTACCAAATAATTGTATTCTCACTAGCTAAGCGAATCGAATATGATACAAGTAAAAGATGCAGAAAAGTATGCTAAAAGATGATCAGAGAGATAAACATGGGACTAGGGTTTCATCCACCTTAATTCTAATGACTAGAAGGAAATAAAGGTTGTCAATTTAATTATGTTATGATAAAGACCTAATTCACTTCATAAAGGTATTGTCTCACTCTCATGCAGACAATCATGCAGATTACCGATCCTCACTCTCGGGCTAGATGTATTCTCAATGCTAAAGATAAGTGAATCATTGAACAAAGAACTCAAGGATCACTCTCGTGCATCCGAATTCTAAGTCAATTATCTCAAGTGGAATCTCAAGGATCACTCTCGTGCATCCTGAAACTCAACATAGGTTTTACTTATGGTTTTCCAACGACTCGATCCTCACTCTCGTGCAAGATCAAATCAAGTCAACACATTAACTCAATCCAAAGTATTAGAAATTCAACATGACAATAAAATCACTAAAAATTAGAATTCGAAAAACTACCTAATCTCTTACGATAGTTCCAAACTCAACGATTCCTAGGGTTCCGAATTTCAAACGATCAACCTCTCGGTCTATTTCCCAAAACTCTAAAACATGCTGATGTTTATAAAACTAAGGAGAATTAAAGACAATTAATCACAAAAGTAAAATTATCATGACAAAAATTAATGTTTTCTAGTCATTAACAAACCAAGGGGACTACAACTCATGTCCCATAAAAAGATCTAAGCTAGCATGAAGGAAAGATTACAATCAACCATAGCTGTAAAGTATCAGAAATCAAAGGAGAAGGGTAGAAGTTACAAAACACGGTGCTGTAATCGAAATTACAGCACCGTAATTGCCTTTGAACAGCGCTGTCACCGCTGTTTTGTTGATTTCTCCTCCGATCGGACTCCAAATGCTCTGAAACTTCTGAAGCGTCCTCCTCTCCTCTAGGAAAGGCTTCAGTGTAAAAATCACGGCCTGAGGTGGCCTCCATGCCTCTTGGCGTGAAGCCAAACCCTAAGCACCGTTCTATCAATTACTCTCTCAATACTGGATAAAGGTTCCCCCTTCCACTTCGTGCGTCTTCGTCTCTTAAAGAAGCGTTCGCCACTTCTTTCGGATCTCAATTTGGACTTCTGGATCAAAAGTTATGGCCCGCGCAAGAATCAGCCTGAAAAAGTTATGAATCTAGTTAAAAATACAGTTCTGTAAGTTCCGGGTAGCAAATACGGTACCGTGACAATTTCTCTCAAATATACGGCAGTGCCGTATTCTTGCTAAAACTTTATGTTCAGCTTTGTCACAAAATACGGTGCCATGCGATTTCATACGGCAGTGCCGTTTTCTTGTCAAACTTTTCTGGTTGAAATCGCTAGAAAATACGGTGGCGTGTAGTTTCATACGGCAGTGCCGTATTTCACCTAAAACATCCCCTGCAAAATACAATACCATGAGAGTTTGGCTCAAAAATACGGTAGTGCCGTATTTTTGCAATTTGGCTCCTTTTGACTTGAAATTTTAGGGGTAGCTTCGTTTCGACGTCTGGAATCCATTGGTGTGCTCAATTCTTCCAAAATCCATCAAAATATGACACTTTTAACCTGAAAATGATCAAAAACAAGAAGTGGTGTAGATTCTATAATATTTGATAATTAAGGCTTAAAAACAAGCAAAAGAGCATAATTATGACACAAAAAGACACATGATATGACACAAAATATACTATGAATTTTGATGTCATCAAACACATAAGGTTAAAACTTTGCTTGTCCTCAAGCAAATAAAATAAAGAACGATGCTAAGTATGGAAAATATGCTCTTTTATGAAAAATAAATTTCTGAAATATAATCACTCATGAAATATTCCATCAACTTTTTCCACAAAATTTTAGATAAATACATCATCCAACGAATTTAATCTTCAAGATTCACAGCTTTGATCAAATAAAATTTTGCAACTTGTATAATAAAAAGAATATCAATCTCATGACTTCACCTTTGTTTTAGTTTAAATCTATCATACCTTTGTTTACAGGAATAAAGTCTCCAAGATCTCTTTCCACACAACATCTCTCTCTTTTTTTTTATTATTTTTGAATAGAAAGTATGTACCCACATAGATATACACTTTTTATTTTAGACTTCAACTCTTATCTTCGGTACGACTGTCAATTTTACACAGTGCCAAGTAGAGGAGTCTTTTCCTTTTTTTTTTCCTCTCTCTTTTTTTTTATAGACTTCAACCCATGTCTTAGGTACCACTGTCATTTTTACACAGTGCCAAGTAGGGGAGTCTCTCACTATTTTTGTGGATCCTGGATTCCCTCTTCCCAACAAATAGTAAGATAAATGAAACATCAACTAGGTTAATCAATTGACATTAATTCAAAAATTACACTCATATGCTCATTTTATTCAAGAAAGATGCTTCACTCTTAGATTGCATTCATCAAACAACATACCTACCCAAAACATATACATTAATCAATGAATAATTTCAACAAGTAGATATATATTTAAGATATAAATTCAACATAATAGGTATATCTTCATTTACAGGCATTAGCATGAACTTTCATAATCAATGTTTAATCTACACATTTCTTATCTCATGGATTCAAGTCATAAAAAATTTTTAAACCTCAAAATATGTCAAAATCAATGCAGAAACTTGTTGTGTCCGCAAGTGCACGGATACTCAAAGTAATAAATAGATATCGAACCACAGAGACCTTATTGTTAAGTACCAAATAGTTGTATTCTCACTAGCTAAGCAAACCGAATATGATGAAAAGCAATGCTGGAGAACACACGAAAAAGATAATCAGAGAGAAACTGAGACTACGGTTTCATCCACCTTAATTCTAATGACTAGAAGGAAATAAAGGTTGTCAGTTTAATTCTATTATGATAAAGACCTAATTCACTTCATAAAGGTATTGTCTCACTCTCGTGCAGACAATCATGCAGATAACCGATCCTCACTCTCGTGCAAAATCTATTCTCAATGCTAAAGATAAGTGAATCATTGAACAAAGAACTCAAGAATCACTCTCGTTCATCCGAATTCTAAGTCAATCATCTCAAGTGGAATCTCAAGGATCACTCTCGTGCATCCTGAAACTCAACACAGGTTTTACTTATGGTTTTTCGACGACTCGATCCTCACTCTCGTGCAAGATCAAATCAAGTCTATACATTAACTCAATCCACAGTATTAGAAATTCATCATGGCGATAAAATCACTAAAAATCAGAATTCGAAGAACTACCTAATCTCTTACGATAGTTCCAAACTCAATGATTCCTAGGGTTCCGAATTTCAAACGATCAACCTCTCGGTCTATTACACAAAACTCTAAAACATGCTGATATTTATAAAACTAAAGAGAATTAAAGAACAATCAATCACAAAAGTAAAATTATCATATTAAAATAAATCTTGACAAAAATCAATGTTTTCTAGTCATTAACAAACTAAGGGGATTACACCCCATGTCCCAAAAGAAGATTAAGCTTGCATGGAGGAAAGATTACAATAAATCATAGTTTCAAAAGTCATAAATCGAAGAATAAGGGAAGAAGTTACAGAACACGGTGTTGTAATCAAAATTATAGCACCGTAATTGCAGCAGAACTCGATGAACAGTGCTGTCACCACCGATTTCATTGATTTCTCTTCCGATTGATCTCATTTCAATGTAAAACTTCTGGAATATCCTCCTCTCCTCTAGGTGAAGTTCCGAGTGAAAATCACGGTCTGAGATGTCCTCTACGTCTCTCGGTATGAGGACAAACCCTAACCGCCGTTCTGGCGATTTCTCTCTCAATTCTAGATAAAAGTTCTCTCTTTCACTTCATGTATCTTCTCCTCTTAAAGACAAGTCTGCATCATCTTTCGGATCTTAATTTGGACCTCTGGATCAAAAGTTATGGCCCACGCAAGAATCAAACCCGAAAAACTCGCGAAAATCCTCCGAAAATACGGCACCGTGGAAGTTTTACTCAAAAATACGGTAGTGCCGTATTTCTGCCTTTGGGGTTC
Source organism: Costus pulverulentus (assembly GCA_027562315.1). NCBI lineage: Eukaryota > Viridiplantae > Streptophyta > Magnoliopsida > Zingiberales > Costaceae > Costus > Costus pulverulentus. The sequence continues at coordinate 16,291 of JANTFE010018023.1, forward strand.
TGTAGAAAATTGTCTGGAAATATGGCACCGTGGGATTTCATATGGCAGTGCCGTATTTTGCAAAAGTATTCTGGTCGAGTTTTTATGGAGAATACGGGTACCGTGAGAATTTCACCGAGAAATACGGTAGTGCCGTATTTGTGCTAGAATTCTCTGGTTGAAATTGCTGAAGAATACGGCACTGTGTAATTGTATATGGCAGTGCCGTATTTTCTGATTATCGTCTGATGCAAAATACGGTACTATGACAGATTGTCCAGAAAATATGGTAGTGCCGTATTTTTGCAAATGGGCTCCAAATTTGATAAAAATTGATGGGTAGCTTCGTTTCGACATCCGGAATTCATTAGTGTGCTCAAATCTTTCAAAATCCATCAAAATATAGCACTTTTAACATGAAAATGATCAAAAAATAAGAAATGGTGTAGATCCCGCAATATTTGACAAATAAGGCTTAAAAACAAGCAAAAGAGCATAAATATGACACAAAAAGACACATGAAATGACACAAAATATACTATGAATTTTGGTGTCATCAAAC